>PVJH01020574.1:0-40425 GCA_004026705.1 Nesogale talazaci | reverse complement strand
GTGTATACACATACACATATATGATATACATACCAACTATGCATCCATGTATATTCATATATAAAATAAAGCACATGGGAGCCACAAGCACAGATACTTTTTGAACTTAACCAGATACTTAGAGGGATTGCTATAAAGAATCTGAAACCTCAGGACCATAGTCTTAAGTGCTACATCCTAGCTTAGTGACAGGCATCACGGTATTAAAAGCTTGGGAGCAGCCATCGAATTTACAGCTATTGGTCTGTAAACATTCGGGGTTAGAAAGAGAAAGAAGGAAACCAAAAACTCAGAGCAGAAACTAGTCTGTAGGACTAATAGTCTACACACACACCATGACAGCCTCTACCCAGAGAAAGGAACTAGATGGGGTTCAGCCACCACTCTTGACAGTGTTGATCATTGACCTAGATCCTGACTGTAGGAGAATTGTGGAAAACAACGCTAAGTATTCAAAAGTCCAGGCTTCCTGGACCGGAAGACCCCCAGGGACCAGTCCCCTAAGATTCGCTTTAAGCCTCAGACCCAAACTATCCTGTGAGGTCATCTTCCAGCGCACCCACAGAATGGCTCCTAGAACACGGCTTCTGCCTTCCTTGACCAAAGATTTGCTCATGGCAGAAGGGCAGGCAGACTAGATATTGGAAGTGGAACACCCAGAAAGAAAGCATGAAAAAGTGGAAAAGCTATAAAAAAAGCTTACCAGAATTCCTGAAAAAAAAACTTTGGAGAAATTGTTACATGGGAACCCAATTTGCTGTGTAAACTCTCACCATAAAAAAACAATAAAATATCTGAATTACTAAAAAGACGTTATTACCAGTAGTAAGAAAACAATCAAGAAATATTGGCAGTACTGCTTACTTGCAATTTGTTAAGATAAAAACAAATCTTGCTCCATCGTGTATATGGATTATATACTTAGGGCTGAGCCCCCTGTGGCATAGTGGTTCAGTGCGGGACTGTGGTCCACTGGGTTGGCGGTTGAAATCCAGCAGCAGCTCTGCAGGAGCAAGGCTGGGCCTCCTACTCCCACCAGGGCAGTGATGCCATACACACACACACACACACACACACACACACAATACGAATTATATACTTAGTCTGTCATGCTTATTCATCTAAATATGAGCCATAGTTTATGGTTTAACAGTCTTATTTTCATTGTGCTTCTTCCTTGAAGACCTTGGTTTTCTCTATATTCCTTTAGTCTCTATTGGGCCAGTAAATCTGCTCTTTTTTATTTTTTTAATATTTTATGGACACCTAATCCACATGTCACATAATTCAATAGTTCAATCATTTAATCATATCTTGAAGAATTGTCCAATCATTGTTTGGGGTTTTGTTTTTTTTTAAGTTTTGGATCTATATTCCACCTTTTTCTTGTTTCCCTATCACTCTATCACTTTCTAACAGAATCCTGCTGAGATCAATCATGTAGCTATTGTGGTTTCTGGGTGGTGGAGGCTGGGGGTTCTCGTGGTTCCCAAAACTTTTGGACTACTGGCTTCCTTGAGTCTATTGATTTTCTTCATTCTTTGCTCCTAAAGATCAGAGAGTTGCCAATGGCCACTGGCAGACTTTTCAACCCCCAATGGCTCCTCAACAAAAGTAACATGAGCGCACAGATTGTCTTTGTGGACAATGTTACGTCAGTTGGCACAGATGTTTTAAAGATTGTTTTCCTGGTTGTTTATGGCTAAGATGTTTTCAGAAGTTTGCCCCTCTGTGCGCTCTGTGATATCCTTGCATATGCTTCGAGCAAATACAAATGTATATGCAGAAATATCCTCTGCTAACACCCTGGTGGCGTAGCGGTTAAGTGGGCTGCTGCCCATACGCTGTATAAGTTTAGAGGAGGCTGTGTGGGCAACTCGTCAGGTAAATGTGCAAGTCTCTTCTGTGCTGTGTGGCTAATGCATTCTTTTTTAATTCACAAATTTTTAAAATTTGTTTAATTTCTTGGGGGGATTTGAATATACAACTGTGTGATTACTATAAAAGTAGCATGTGACTCTGACAGCTTAAACTTCTACACATATTTAATTGATTTATCTCATTTTGAAATAGGTTGGTCTTGGGGAAGCCTTGTTAGAGGCTGAAACTATTGAAGAGCAAGAATCTCCTGTTAACTGCTTTCGAAAATTATTTGGTATGAAAACTTAGTATTTACAGAAAGTAAAGGATCTCCTCATATGTTAAAGGATCTTTACTGTCCAAGATTCATTTCAAACAAATTTTAATATTACGTTATGTAATAAAAAATATATGTGTGTGTGTAACCAGATATGAAATTGTGACAAAAAATAAGAAATATCTGCCCCTACCACCCAATTCAAGAACTAGACCCTATTTGTGTTAGTCAGGAGGTGACTTGATTAGTGCACCTCCTCCTTCACTCCATTCACTGGCCCCTCCACCTAACAGTTTTTAAATTCATAGCTCAATAGGTATTTCTTGATATTAAATTGAATGAACTCTAAAATAAACCTTGTTTTTTGACAGTACCTTAGTCTAATCATTTATCGTTTTTTTCCCATCCTTCCAGTGTGTGATGTACTTCCTCTAATAATTAATAACCATGATGTCCGATTACCTGCTAACTTATTGTATAAGTACTTGAATAAAGCAGCAGAATTCTATATCAATTACGTCACAAGGTCTACTCAATTAGAAAATCAGCATCAAGGTAAGTGTGGATATTCCGAAATTTTCATCAGACAAACATTAGTAAAATTGCACTTTTGGAAATTCCTCATCATTGTGATCCCCCTCCTCTGGAGGCATGCCAGTTATGTAGTGTTTCTAAAATACGGAACCGAGATAGTGCTACTGCAGCTTGGCGGGAATGTGATTGTTCTGAAACCAATTCAGCGCGGTAATTGAAGTCCTCTACACTGCTGAGCTGCAACCTGAGGGCCCTGGACTGCAAATGTTGTGCCACAGCTTACCTTCACTTCCTCACACCAGTGGGCAGTTGTGCATCCCTGGACAAAACATACAACTTTGGGGGGATTCTGTGCTCTTTGTCCTTTGAATGGGGACTCATGCATTCTTAGTAAGTACTGCATAAAGAGAAAAGACTAATGTTGATTGTGGGCTACTTTTTTTCTTCTTCTCTCAAATCACAGGTACCCAAGACACGTCGGATTTAATGTCGCCTAGCAAACGGAGCTCTCAGAAATATGTCATAGAAGGCCTCACTGAAAAATCGTCCCAGATTGTGGACCCCTGGGAGAGGCTGTTCAAGATTTTGAATGTTGTTGGTATGAGATGTGAATGGCAGATGGATAAAGGAAGACGGTAAAGAAACTTCTTTTCTAACATAGCCTATCAAATTTTTGGATTGCATAATCTCGGTATCCTTGTTTGTGTAGGGGGAAAACAGCACTTTAAAAAAACATATAGAGGTATATGTCTCCAGGCAGACTCTATTTATGCAAAGGACATTGAAGTGGTTTTTCACTTTACCATAAGATTCTTAACTCAAGTACGAACTCTTAAGATAATGATTCTATCATTGTGTCATGATTGCCTTCATTCAAAAACCATACTCATGAGACTGTAACTCTACGGGAGTAGCAAGCCCTTTTTCCTGAGGAGTGGCTGGTGGCTTCAAACTGCGAACCTGTGACTAACAGTCCAGCAGGTAACCACTACTCCACCAGGGTTCCTAATTCCGAAGGGAAATTTTGCTGTTTATATGCAGACAAGAGGAAGCACCATGTGGTACACTTGGTTAATGGATCCAGAAGGTTGGTGGTTCTCTACACTCCCAGGTCTGGTGACCTGCTTATGAAAGGTCACTGGTTGAAGCCCTCAAGGGGCACAGTTCCACTTGGACACACATGTGGGCTCTTAAGAGTTGAATCCACTCACTGGCAACTCAAAGACAATTAAGAATTTGACGTGCCCAGAGCTGTGTTTGCTAGAAAATAATGGTTCAGTTGGTAATGGTTTTTAGCAGAGCTTTTTTTCTTAGGCCATTTGGTGGCATACCTAGAGCCATTGAATAAGCTTTATTATTCTTCATCTTTCAGAAGCTATGGTGATATTTTGCATAGAATGAAGGATCTCTGCAGATACATGAACAACTTTGATAATGAAGCTCATGCAAAATATAAGAACCAAGTTGTGTATTCCACTATGTTGGTGTTCTTTAAGAATGCATTCCAGTATGTGAACAGTATACAACCATCTCTCTTCCAAGGTTGGTTTGAGAATTTTAGTGGCACCCAGATTTTACAAGTGGCCTCAGTGGGGAGGATGAGGAGAATTTGCATATTTATTTTAATCATGGCTCTTGGATTCTAACTACAAAATGGTACTAGACTTTTAGTTTTCAGTTGTTGGTAATTTTTATGTAAGGACATTTGCATTAAAAAATTTTGTATCGGCTGAGCCCCGGTGGCGTAGTGGTTGTGCACGGGACTGCGGCCCGCTGGATTGGAGGTTCAATTCCAGCTCCCAGGAGCAAAGGCTGGGCCTCCTACTCCCACCACCAGGGCAGTGATGCCAAAAAAAAAAAAAAAAAGTTTTTGTATCAGCTGAGCCCTGGTGGCATAAGTGATTGAGTACAAGACTGCGGCCCGCAGCCTTGGCGATTCCAATCCAGCAGCGGTTCTCAGGAGCAGCGCTGGATAGCTTCCACAGACCACCAGAGGGCAGTGATGGCCCCCCCCCCAAAAAAAATTGAATCAAAGTGTTAGGGGTCTGGGGTGGTATACCTTGTTTTTTGCTTACCAACGCTGAAACAATCCATGCAGCAGAACCACTTTTGTAAATTCAAGAGTCTTTTTTGAGGTAAAGGAAAGTTTTAGGTATTACAATGTCAAAAAGTACACCCTATTTTTTGGAAAGCATTCTAGCTGTGTAGAGGAGCCATGAGAAAGTTCACCGCTGAAAACGGTCCCTTCAGGAGAGCGTGGGGAAACACATGGAAGGAATGTTGGAAACTACATTCATACCCAAGAGCAGGAGATTCCACGAGGGGAATGGGCCGAGAGTGGGCATGCAGTCACACCTTAACAAGAGAGAGGGGTCTGAGGTCTGCTCTTAGCCCCTTCAGCATTAATGAAGGGGCGTGGTTGGGGGGTATTGGCCCATGTTATTGGCTGAGTTTAAGCACACCTGTGTGATGTCATGTGTTTAGCATTGTGTGTCTGGACCCAAATTTTGCTTCACCTGCACTTAAAGTGGTCCTAGTTTATACATGCTGTTTTAATGACTAAGTTCAGGCACACATGTAATGATGTAATATTGCTGATGTCTAAAGGTGGGTATGCCCAAGTTGGCTTGGGTCTGAACTTGCTCAGTTCCGGATTTCCCCATTGGTGTCGATGAGTGTGCCAGATTTCTTTCCAACCTCTCTAATGTGGCCCTTGCTGGCTGATTTCCGCCAGGGCAGGCATTCGGGAAGACAAACCCCCTTTGTTCCTAATCTAGTGACCTGTCAGAAGTATGTGAAATGAAATGCAGATATTACGTACCCCTGGTTTGCTAAAAGTAATAGACATAGCAAGACGTTAAAGTAGATTTCACAAAGATACCAAAATAAACCACAAAAAAAGTATTTTTTGTTTGTTTTGTTTTTGGGGCATCACTGCCCTATAGTGATGGGAGTAGGAGGCCCAGTCTTTGCTCCTGTGGAGCCGCTGCTGGACTTGAACCTCCATCCCAGTGGGCCGCAGTCCCGCGCACAACCACCATGCCACCGGGGCTCAGCCCCAAAAGTATTTGTATGTACATGCTTTAGAAAGTTTGAAAATTTTAAAGGGTGAAAATAGTCAAAATCCTTTGTGTAACAGTTCACATTTTTGTAAATTGCCTTTTACCCTTTCATATCTTTTTTTGACACTTTTTTTTTTTTTTGGCATCACTGCCCTCAGGTGGTGGGAGTACAAGGCCCAGCCTTTGCTCCATTGGCTGGAATTGAACCTCCATCCCAGTGGGCCGCAGTCCCGCGCACAACCACTACGCCTCCGGGGCTCAGCCCTCCTTTCATATCTTTATATTTTTAAAATTTATCACCCTAATATACTTGTACAAACAATTTTATTGTCTTTTTTTTCTTATAGGTAATCTAATGATTTATAATAATTCTAAAATATTTTCAAGTGTTTAAGAACAAATCCAAAGAAAGAAATAGCTTTTGTAATCCAGAAATTGAAAAAGAACTTTTGTGTGTGTGTGTGTGTGTGTGTGGGCATCACTGCCCCCTGGTGGGAGTAGGAGGCCCAGCCTTGCTCCTGGAGAGCTGCTGCTGGATTTGAACTGCCAACCCCGTGTGGGCCGCAGTCCCGCACACAACCACCGTGTCACCAGGGCTCAGCCCGAAAAAGAATCTTTATTAACAGTTTGATGTGTATTCTTACAGTGTTTTTTAAGTGCACGTGCTTGGTTATTTACATTATTGAAATCAAAGAAACCTGTTTTTGATGACTTATTTTTAATTGTCAGTTTAGTCTTTCTTGCTCCTTTTGAAAATATTTGATTCTCCTCACCCCCATCCTTTCTCCAGGACCTAATGCCTCAAGCCAAATCCCACTGGTTCTTCTTGAGGATGTCTCCAATGCGTATGGCGATGTAGAAATCGATCGCAATAAGCACATACATAAGAAGCGGAAACTAGCTGAAGGAAGAGAAAAAACCATGGTAACCCTTTTAGACATCATTATTCAAAGATGGTATATTTACGGTTTGCGAGAGGTGAATCTTTGAAGGTAAAATGATGACGCAGAGGTTTTATTAGTGTTGTGTATCTCAGAGGTTCTCAGCGGGTGGTAATTTCTCCTTAGGAGGCATTTGGCATTCTGGGTGTGTGTCGATTTGATTTTTACAGCTGGGTTGGGAAGAGGAGGCTGACACTGCTGCTAAAAGCCCAAAGAGCACACCCAGAATGGCTCTGGGACTGAAGAAGCAGGTGATGCCACAGTCTAAAAACCCTGGGATAGGCCAGTGGGCCTGTTTTGACTGATTCAAACTCAAGACTCTGGTGTTGGTGCTGACTCGTAGCGCCCCTTTGTGCCCCTGTGAGTCTCTGCGGCTGTAGCTGTCATGGGAGTAGAAGGCCCCATCTTATTCTGTGGCGTGGTTAATGGTTTTGAACTGCTGGTCTCGCAGTTATCAGCCCAGTGCATAGCCACCATGCCAGCTGGTCTCCCGGCATGTTTTACTCAACAGCCTCAATTGAATTTAGCACTCCAAATGCAAGTTTAAAAAAAAAAATGCATTGGGACCTCTCAGCCAAACACAGTGGAGGAAACGGACCATGAAATGGAAAGTTCCGAGGTGTCCAGGGCAGGAAGTCAGGACAGCCTCAGGGAAGGTGCTGGAAGTGTTTCAGAAAAGGGTCAGCACACGAAACCAGGCTTGGAGGATATGCATGGCTTTGTCGGTTGAAATTGGGAGCTAGATTTTGCCCAGAAGAAATGCTGGAACAAAGATGCAATAGGCCAGACGATGTCGAGCCCCTTTCACATTGTGGCAGTCTGTTGTAACCATCGCATGTGAGCAGGCAGCAGGCCTGTGTAGGACAGCGATGTTCACACTTTTGTCTTTTAAGCAGAGGGACCCTTTCTTTCAGGAAAATCTTTAGGGAAGACGCAGCGTGACATGGAACTATAGACACTCTAGTTCGGGTGTATGCAAACTTTCTCAAGGGCCAGATGATAAATATTTTTGGCTGTGCTGACCATACAATATCCTTTGCAAATACTCCACCCTGCTGTTAAAAGAGAACAGCCAAAAACAGATCATCAGCAAGTGATGTGGCCATGTTGCAGTAAAGCTTTATAAACAGTACTAGGTGCGGCCACAGGCATGCCAGCGTCTGCTCTCATTGACAAGCCCCTGACCAGGCCAGGAGCCTCACCCACTCTGTTTCCTCTTCTCCTCATCAGCCCGCGAGTCGTGGTACTGGCCCAGAGTAACAGTGGGAAACATGCCTTCCTCAGATGAAGCCGAGTCCACTATAGTGTCGGACAAATTACAACGCTGTGGGTGAATAGTGTCAATGAATGCCTCCCAATCCAGGACAAGGAGAGCTGCTGGCACAGTGTTTAAAGCGCTTTGCTGCCAACCAAAAAGTTGATGGGTCAAATGCACCAGCTGCTGCTACACAAGGAAAAGCTGAGGCCATTTGCGTCCATAAAGATTGTCGTCCGGAGCTATTGTACTCTGCCCTGTAGGGTGGCCAAGTGGGTCATAACCCAAGGAAGCGCCTATAGGCAACATTCTGCAGATCGTCCCAAGCATTGAGAGATGCTTTGATGCCTAGCCGTGAACTCCATCGACCCTTTCCTCCCTTCATCGTGTTTCCAGGTGGGGGGCTAACTGCAGAGTGGCTGGTAAACTTGGACTGGCAACCAACCCTGTGTTAGCAACCCAACACCTAGCCCAGTACACCACCAAGACTCCCATAGCTTGAGGGTGCAGCTCGTCTCGTCTTCCGATTCACACCTGCCACGTGCTCCTGTCGCGGGCTCGATTCTCACACTCTGGCCCACTAACCACTTTGTGTTTTCCGTGTTGCCTCTGCTTTTCCCCACATTTTTTTTTTTTTTTTGTCATCACTGTCTTACCTGAGTTCATCCTTGTTCCCAGTGCGTCCAACTGTCTTCCTCCACCCGAGGCCAGCTCCCAGTCCGTGTCTTCCTCCCACAGCTGAGGCCTCCAGCTCACAGAAGTGCCTGGTTTTCCTCATACTGCTTTTGAAACTCACACTGTACCATGGGGAGATTTCTCATTATAATTACTGGCTTCTAATCACTAGAACAGCTGATCATATTGGATCCTGAAGATGGGCCATGATGGAAAGTGGGTGGTGGCTGTTCACCTTAGGGTAAAGTGACCAGACGTCCCGCTTTCTAACAATTTAACAACGTCCCATGGCATTTTAAAGTTAAAATAAATATATTTAATACTATTTTTCCGTTCTATGAAAATTTTTGTTGCTCCATATTGACCCATATAATCAAGAACCCCCACCCCATCCCCAGTCTATGGCGTCCTACTTAAAATCTGGTCACTTTACCTTAGGGGGACATACGCCCTCCACCCAGCCCAGTGTACAGCTGTATCTGATGTGCTCCATGGCTGGCACTCAGTAGTGTTCCGGTACTGTGGGTCCCACAGTACCTCCCACCTATGTGTCCCCCTCAGTTAAGACCCTTACTTCAGCCCTGAGCTTCAAAGTGCACTTTTGCATTTTAAAAACACTTTGTTTTTTAAGATGGGAAATTTTAATTAGGCCAACACATTTAAGCAAAAAAGGCAAAGGCGTCATGGCTTCCTTTATATTCAACTCTTGCAATTCAACAGGCCCCCAAATACAAATTGAAATAGGTGCATCTTGCTCTGTTCTGTTCCATGAGGCAGTGTAGAAACTTCTTAGTATTGAAATATATTCAGATATATAAATCTAAATATAAAATCAATCTATGGGGTATAAGATGCCATTCACCATCTTTGTGAAAAATTCGACATTACCAATCCAACCTAGCTTCCAAAGACCAACCACACCTTAGGAAAAAGCAGTGATAACACTTACTGGAACAGAAATTTCTATAAAAAGTTTAAAAGTTTGATCAGTCATTTAACCATAGCCAATCTATAAGACTGCCTAAACAAAATATTCTTATCATTCATTCATGATCTGATTTCTGGTGTATGAGCTCAATTTAAGTATGGTATATGTTTTAAAAAGTCACAAGCTGTTCCTATTTTATAATAAGTAAGGCAGTGGCCAACTACTAACTCATTAGTAGCCTTCTTGAGATAAGCTCTCAAGTCTGCCCTTGCTCCCTTCTTCTTAATGCCGGCAAAGCTCATTTTTGTTCCGGGGATGTCCTTCTTGGGATTCTCCAAATCCACTGTCAGTGTGTTCTCTCTCCAGGTGATACCTAGACAAGGAGAGATGCAGATATTTTACGTGATTGTTCAATTCACACAACTTGCACTTGTGGGTATTCAGTGACTGTACCCCTTAACTTGGCTCTTCTTGGCATCCGTATAAATTAATCCAGGGGATTGGCCAGTCTTCCTCCCATACAACCCTTGGAGATTTGGCCAGTCTTGTGCTTGCCCCCCCCCCCCCCCGCCTTTGTACAGTGTGGGACTGGGCAGATGTCTGAACAAAAATCTTCTTGCTCTTCTGAATTCACCCATCGTGAATTCATGCCCTTGCTGCCCGCCGCACAGCAGCAACCGTCCAGAGACTGTCCCGCTCAAAAACACTTCGTTTTTACTGCACTTTAGAAATTGCCTGGCACGCCAAGCTATTCCCACCACTTCTGGGGACTCTCCCTAAACTCTCAATCTCGCATCAAGGCAGGGGACAGACCATTCACATCACTGTATCCTGTTTGTGCGTCAACACTTGGTAAGGAAGAAAACCCCAGGGAACCAGGATACCTGAGAGCTAGGTTTCATTGAGCAGAAGATCTGTTCCGTTGTTGAGGGGGGATAGGACTATGGGAGCTAAGTAAGATTGAGCCTACCAGGACCATGGGGTACCAAGAAAACTCAAAACTGAAAGCAGGCGGAAAGGTGGGAGAGGAGTCCTAAATACATGTTTCTTCTCCTTTATCCGAAAGAACCCCTTGACAATGATTCATTCCCTCCAGAGTCTCCTCCTCTTATCTGAGATTAGCTTGGAAAGAAGAGCTTTTAACTGAAACACCTATTTTTACATGAGTAAAAATATGTATGGAGAGTATAACTTTGTCATTAAATTCCTATAATGAGATATTCCCGACAAAATGAAATTAGCTAGAGCTGTTTCACCTTAATTTGCTTTCTGGCAGAGTGTCTGCCATAGGCACTGGCATTGACACCGAGGTGCATTCTCTGTAGCCCTGTCTTCGTCGTTTTCCTCTGGGGTTGAGGTGCCATTGCGTGCGTCCTGGCTCAGCAACGCTCCGTACAACACAGTGAAACCCTGCCCTGGCCTCACTGCTATGGTGGCCTGTCACCTCAACCACCTTGTCAGTCTCTCTCAGACAGGACCTCCGACTGTACTAGGCTGACGGCCTGACTGCGTGTCCACAATCAGTGTGACAAAGTTTCACATTCTGGCTACCTTTCTTCCGAGACATATTTGTTATTCTGGCAGCCCTCGGTGTTTTCAGTGTTCTTTCCCAGCAGGTAATTCAAATGCGTTAATTCTTCATTTCTTATCCAACGTCCACGTGTTTATGAGGCTATTGAAAAAGCCCTGGCTTGGGGCAGGTGCACCCTGGTCTTCAAAGGGACATCCTTGCTCTTCTACACTGTCAAGAGGTCTCGTGCAGCAGATCGGCCCCGTGCACTGTGTCCTTTGAGTTCTCATCTGCTGCTTCCATGAACATGAGATGCAAGCAAAAGGAAATCCCGGACAACTTCAATCTTTTCTCCATTGATCCTGGTGTGGGCCCCGTTGTGAGCACGTTGGTTTTCTCTACACGGACTTGTAATCCGTAGTGAAGACTTCAGGCCTGGGTTTTCATCAGCAAGTGCTTTCAAGCCCTCACCTCCAGCAAGCAAGACTCTGTTGTCTGCGTGCATCACAAGTTGTTAATAAGCCTTCCTCCAGTCCTGATGCTGAAGTCTTCAAGTAGTCCAGCCTCTTGAGTTATTTGCTCAGACATGCACATTTAATTAACAAAGTGTGGTGAGAGGACACACCCTGATGGCGCACCTTTCCTGATTTTGTACTATTTGGTCTGTTCCCCTGCTCTGTTCATTGGACTGTGTCGGTCCGGTTGGGTGAATTGCGGTTCACTGGTAGAGTTCTTACTACCTCCTACAGGTTTCCCCTCAGCCAGTGTTCCTCGTGTATAGCCGCCACCTGCCCTGCACAAATGATCACGGGGCTGGCCAGCGCTGATGCAGCTAGCAGCAGCAAGCCGAGTTCCTCTGGCTCCCCTTGACGTGACTTACATGAAGAGCGGTGCAGCTCCTTATGCTACATGGAGGACATCCCAAGACAAATGCAGTTCCTGAATGGACAGCTTGCACTGATGGGAAACAGAACCAAAGCGAAGGAATAGCATTGGAAAGGGGTGGTAAGCAGTGAACAGGGCCAGCTAGACTTTCCTCCGATATTACTGCATAGGGGACAACCGAGGCTTTAAATGTATGCCACTACATGAATGCCATTACCTGGAAGCAAATTGAATAATACCAGAGACCACAAAAAGTAAACATAAAACAGATGCTACTTAAACTGACTCTCGGTGTAGGATCTGAAATTTTAAATGCCTGGCTTTGCTCGTAAGTCAACATATGCTTGGAATTTATTATCAGGGGGAAAAAAGGTAACATTTTTAAAAGTTTAAAACTGAAGGTGGGGGTTTGCAAACTCTGGGAGTGGAATGTCACCAAGTTGTATGCCTCAGACTATTAAAATGGCAAAATGTATGTTCTACATGAGAGAGCTTCATAACGTTCAGGGGAAAGTGGAAGTAAAAGTTACTGGGACTTTTCCACAAACTTTTAGAAGACCCCCCTCATATGTAGATTTACCACAATAATTTAATTGATAAGTGAAAATATTAAACATATTCATTTTCAAAGCTTGCGTGTTAAAATCAAACATGCATTATACTCAGACTAATATCTCTTGGTATTAATCATCAGCATTGGCAGCAATAAATGGTCATGTGCTTGTAGATGACTATACTGGTAGCTTTAAATTAATAGTACTTTTTATATTCTTTAAGCAGAGTTCAGACGATGAAGAGGGTTCAGCAAAAGGAAGGAATCGGCACATTGTGGTCAACAAAGCCGAACTTAGTAACTCCATCGACGTGCTCGAAAGCTTTAAATTGGCCAGGGAGAGCTGGGAGCTGCTCTACTCCCTCGAATGCCTTGACAAGGGTAAGAGGGATGCTGTGCATGCATGTGGCTTATTGTTTTTTCTATAAAATCAGTACTCTTAAGACATTACTGGCTCTTGAAATGTCAGGTCACGGATTCTGGAAATTTTTTTGAGCAGGATGCTTAACCAGTGATTAATAAACAGTTACTGGCACCTGGTCCCTCGTCAGCATTGGTGCCTAATGAAAACATTGTTTTGAATAAATACATTGCACTACTGACAAGCCTTGTCTTCTAACCCTGCTTTCTAATTGAAATTCAAGAATATTGTTTTAGAAATTCAAGTGTACAATGACTGTGCATTTCTGTAGTACTAATTTTCTCTGTTACTCTTCTCTCTTCCCGGTTTGGTATTTTTTGTTTGTTTGTTTGTCTTGCTTTCTGCTTCTGTTACATGTCTTTGGTAAAATTGTTTTTGACTTCTCACTCAGAATTTACAAGAATTTGTTTGACCTGGAAGACCGATACTTGGCTTTGGTTACGAATCTTCCTCACTGATATGATCATCTACCAGGTAACACAGTGGGTCTCTCAGGAGCGATGCCAGCTGGGTCTTGTGGCAAGCCAACCGTGCCAGGCTGGCTGTGCTCTGTTCCTCTGTGGACTCGCCATCTCCACCTAGCTTCCCCAATGACAAGGCTGGACCGTCCGTTGTCATTTTGGGTTCGCCCAGCCACGCCCCTCCTTAAGATTCTCTCACTGGTCAATAAAAGATGACTACTTCTTGCTCTTCCTCCTCTCCTCTGATGGCGTTTTCCCGCCCTGCTGGCCTGTCCTTGAGCTGCTTCTTACAGAGCAAAGAGATAACTTGCTCGGATGGGTCCAGCCCTCCCTGCTGAAATGGACAGCTTGCCGCCTGCTTCTTAGAAGAAGAGTTGTGTTCGCATGAAAGAGTTTCTAAAGAAAGGGCATATGCCTCAGATGTCGTCTTATCAACAGACCTGTTTGGTTTTAAGAGTTCCGAGACTGCTCACAGGATCTGAGCCTCCCTCGAGCTTTCACTAGTCAGATGACCCAGCCGCGGGACCCGATGTGCGGTCGTTTGCTCGTAGCTCTGGTAACTCTGGCCGTGTCCACCCCCTCCTCGCTGTCATGTCTTTTCAGGGTCAGTATAAGAAGGCAGTGGCCAGCCTGCACCACTTAGCAGCTCTCCAGGGCGCTCTTGCTCAGCCACAGATCACTGGACAGGGGACTCTGGAACATCAGCGAGCGCTCATCCAGCTCGCCACCTGCCACTTTGCTCTCGGGGAATACAGAGTACGTACCCTGGGCACCTGCAGGTGCGCTTGGAACTCCCAGGCTTGCTCCTCTTCCTGCAGTAGCTTTGAAATTCAGTGCAGGTTGACCGTGAAGGGGGAGCCGTCACCTTAGCGCTCCTAACCCACTAACCTCACCGACTCATCTCCCAATCCTCTCACCTCAGGACGCCCAGGAGGGTTTGGTTTTACCCTGTTTTCTTTATCGCGTAGCGTTCCTGAAGTTAGGCTTCAACACTTTTCACATTTCCTCGTCAAGACACCGTTTTGTCAGTGGATGGCCTTTTTAACTTGTCTGTGATCCCTTTAAAGTGGAATCCAGATTTTCTTGTACTTGGAAAGAGGAGGTTATGCCTCAGTGAGGAATGGGGGAGGATTTGCACTTGGCTTACCTCAGACATACACCCACCCCTTATAAATGGAGACTCGCTTTCAAAGCACGGTCATACAAGGTCTGTTTCCACCGTGAGATTGTGAGCCCTTCTCCGACAGGTGGGAACATGATACAGCTGTGCAGCCCTCACAGCTTCTGGCAGGTGGTGTAGTATGTATCCTTAATATACATTAAGCCACCAACGCAATCTCATGAACTTATGTATGCATGGGTACTGGTGCGTGTGTCCACAACTTCACGCACAAACTATGATTTCTTTTTCTCATCTATGTGATCAGTTGATTCTGATTAACACCCATGAACTATGTTGTTTCCACTGGACTCCTGAAGGGGGATTCATAGGCTTTTCGGGATGACCTTCAGAAAGAAATGGAAAGTCAGTGCAATATGTGCATTTACAATTGGAAAGCCTTTTCCACTTCATCTATAACTACCGTAATTAATGAAAAACCTTATAAATCCAAGTTCCACTTAAGTCCTTCTGAGAACTTAGGAAAGCCCATCTCCGCGCCCACACAGAATTACAGAGATGGGGTAGGCTTAGTCCTTTGCAGGATGCTCCTGCTCCTCACGTCCATTGTAGGGGACGGACGTAGATTCGGACTGAATGGCACAACCACATTGTGGTTAAGGGCTTCAGGTAACCCCCCTGCAAGCCACCATCCAGGATTAGGTAGATACCAACGGGCAGTGCCTAGCCTAATAACTGCAACACCCAACTGCCTATCTGCCGCTCGGACTCAACCTAGCCAGTTGCGGTTTTCCTTTCACTTCTAAACCCTCAGACGTAAAACTTTCAAGTCATGGTTTCTTCCTCTAGCAACACAATTACTAACTCATCAAAAAAGAAAAAAGGTGCCATCCGAACAGCGCTTTCTAGGGTCTCTGCCGCCACTGCCCAGTTCAGCTCAAGCAGAGTCTGCTTTAGGATGCCAACGGGGCGTCTTGGTAAGTTTCTCAAAGGACACAAGATGACCACAGGAACTTCTTATGAAGGAGTTTTAGGAAATGGAAAACCACGTTGGTGAGAAAAAGATCAGGAAATTGTACCAGGGGATTTGCTTCTATCACAACAATGCACACGGCCTTGTTCTTCAAGGGTAGCAGGTAGATCTGTCCCAGGGGAATTTAATTTTGTTAAGCAACCTGGCCGCATCTGCCTTCCACCTCTCTTCTTGCCCCGTCAGACATGTTTTTATGTCCCCCAAAGTCAAGAACATGTTGGAGGAATACGATTTGACTTCCTCAAGGGCGCTCACGCTGCCTTTTGATGTGACAGAGATTGAAGAGTGCGGAATTCTGTGGCAAAGGTTTAGAGCAATAGAAACAGAAATACGTCAGGCTGTGCGTGCTTCTCAACCTTCCTCAGGCCGCCACCCTTGAATACACTTCTTTGTGTTGTGGTGACACCACCACCCCCACCCATAAAATTATCTTCACTGCTGCTTCATAACTGCAATTTTCGTACTGTTATAAATTGGGTGACCCCTGTGAAAGGGTCGCTATACCCCCACCCCGTAGGGATCTCAATGTAGACCGAGATGGAGACTAGGCCAAGAAACAGTGGGGTCATAGTTTAGTAATTCTGTTTAATCGAGGTTTCCGGTATGATTTTAAAGCCATACTTTTTGACTTAGGTTGTGTGTACTTGAGGAAGAGCTCAGAACTCTGTGTTGCCTACTATCCCTGTGGCATTTAAATGTTGAGTGCCTTCTAGTGCTCTCTGCTGGCTGATCTCCGTTTCAGAACATCGTCAAGCGAGTTCCTGTTGGTCTTGTTTTCTGCAGATGATGTGTGAACAAGTCCTTGATCTGATGTGCTACATGGTACTTCCCATCCAGGATGGAGGCAAGTCACAGGAGGAACCATCAAAAGTAAAGCCCAAATTCAGAAAAGGTACAGTGACAAGCTTTATTTTTATTTTATAAAAACTGGTCTAGGAAAAATTAAAAAACCAACTGGTCCAGACCCAAGGCTGCAGTATATTTTGTAGTTCCAGATAATATGTTAAGATTTTTGCATCATGTAATATTATTTTAAAACTCATCCCCATGCCAAGTGTTTTCTTAGCTCTCATAAGAAGTTGTCTGTATTATGCTTCTTCTGAAGTTCTCTTTATTCCTCATGCTTATAATTGCTTTGAAGATTATATATGAACCCTTTTTATTGCCTTCACCAATTCTCAGGAAAATTGCAGATTCATAAATTAAAAGGTAATCTCTTACTGTGCTTTTCCCTTTTGTCCAGTTTGAGCTTCACCTCAAGTTGCACATTGCTTGAAAAGCTATGTAAATTTATGGTTTGAAATGCTTATAAAAGAAAAAAAGAAGGATCACTGCCACTATTTAAAATTTTCACCTTAAAAGTTAAGGGGGGGAAGAAAAATACAAGTCAGTAGAAGGCAGAAAGGGAAGACAAGCAGACATTAATAAAACGCAAAATTGATAAAACCAAAAGTTAAGAAAAATAAATAAATAAAACCCAAAAGTTGGCTCTAGGAAAGACAAACAGATGACAGGTGGTTCTAAGGAATGAGTGAATGTGAGGACTGCTGGCAGGCATGCCAGAAGTCCTGTCCCTGTGTTCCGTCCCTGCGCATATGCATAAACCTACAGCACATGTTTTGAGAATGATGAGGGCCACAAATACACAAATGTGCTTGATACAGTGGATGGATGGATTGTGATGAGTTGTACAAGCCCCGCCAATGAAATATTTTTTAAAAAAGGAAACACATAGAGGATACCACAGTTGATAGCGTAAATTGTAGACAGGGTGCCCACCAATGATGTTAAATCATGACTGCTTCTGGAGAGGGAAGGAGAAAATAGGATCGAAGAAAGATGCAGACTCTTGAACTGTACTGACAATCCATGATTAACAATAGAAGCAAAATGTTAACATTTTATAAAGCAGGAGGTGAACAAATATATTTATAATCTCTTTATATCAGTGGTTCTCAACCATCCTAGGGCTGCGACCATTTAATACAGTTTCTCATGTGGTGATCCCCCCGACCATAAAATTATTTTCTTTTTTTTTTTTGGGGGGGGAGGGGGAGGCATCACTGCCCTCTGGTGGTCGTGGGCACTACCTACTGCTGCTCCTGAGAGCCGCCACTGGATTTGAACCGCCAAGCCCGTGGGCCGCAGTCCCGCACTCAACCACTTAACGCCACTGGGGCTCAGCCCCATAAAATTATTTTTGTTGCTCCTTAATAACTGTCATTTTGCTACTGTCGTGAATTTAGATCGCAACATAAAAGGGGTTAAGAATTGCTGCTTTATATGATTTCCTAAATATTGAAAATAATCTATAATGAACCACATTCAAAAAAGTTGAAGGTAGGTGATATATAAAGAGAATTCACAGACCATCAAAAAGCAATTTCATAACCACTAATCATACCCACTGCCAGTGAGTCCATTCCAGCACATTGTGACCCGATAATTACCATTTAATTATGTTTGAAATCATATGTTAGTTGCTTATTCTCCCCCCCCCCTTTTTTTTTAAAGGCAAGCATCTTAAACACTTGCTTTTCAAAGCTGTTTTCCTGATGATAACACACATTTTGTGCACTTCTGTTAGGTTCGGATCTGAAGCTTCTGCCCTGTACCAGTAAGGCCATCATGCCATACTGCCTGCATCTAATGCTCGCTTGTTTTAAGGTAAGGTCCGAGTGGGTTCATCTGAGATTTTTTAAAAATTGAAATGGCCTTCTGATCACTGTAGCGGAATGAACTGTAACGGAAGGTTCTTCCAGGTGAGGGGCAGGCTGGGACAGTGGGAAAGCCCCCTAGCTAGGAACAGATCAGTCCTCGCCTTGCTGTGCTTCAACCCCGGACCAAGACCCACGGCCTCAGAGTGGACTCAACAACACTCCTATACCAAGATAAACAGGAAATTATCCCCATCCTTAAGTTTGTAACTAATGGTGTAGCAAAAAAATGGCAAATGGAAAAAACAATAATAATAAAAAATTAAAACAACAAAAAATGGCAAATGACTGGCACAAGTGTGATTGAATGAATACCTTATGAATTAGTGTACAAGTCAGACTATACTAGAGTCCCTGGGTTGAGAACAACGTGGCCTTTGGTGTTGTGTGAATTTGCTGAGAGTAAAGAAGTCTTGGAGTGCTTGCTGCCCACAGGCTTCAGTATGGATCGTGCCTCGACGGAGACGAGGATTCCTGCAACTGGACTGATGCTCAAAGGAGCAATCGCTGAGGCAGCCAAGGTCTCATTTTTACCCACATCCACAGCCTATGCCTGTGGAAACCGCAGTCAGGCAATCAGTGATGTACTGCGTTGGAGTACTGCAAATGTACTGCAAAACCCTCTGTAAACTGTTCAAAAGCAAAGATGCCGCCTAGAAGCGTAGGTGCACCTAATCCCGGCCACGAGTGTTGAGTCACTGCATTTGCATGTGGAAACTGGACAGTCAGTGGAACGACGGATGCCTTTGCATTACCATGGTGGCTGTTAGGGAAGAATATTGAGTGTAACAAACAAACCTGAATGCTCTGTAGAAGCAAGAATGTCTCACAGCCTGTGAACATGTCAACATGGAAAAGGACCTTGTGTGCGGTGCAGTGGAGGGGCAGCCGGGAACAGGAAGACAGAGGGACGGTGCCTGCAGCCATGGACTCCTCGCACGGCATCAGAGTGCAGACTGCAGCAGGCTGCTGTCCACAGGACCACTGAGCAGGAACTGACTGGAGGGCGCCCAACGGCAGCAAGGCCTTTGCTCTCACTTGGAGGTGGTTGACCCGAGCCCTGACCCAACGCCCACTGCCATCAAGTCGCTTCCAACCCCTCGGGACGCAATAGCACAGACTCCCACGGCCACGTAGGGATTCTCGGAGCAGACGCCCTCGTGGTTCTCCTGTGGAGCGAGCCACCCCCTTGTCAGCAGCCCCCTACTTAGCCACACTGCCACCAGGACCAGCCACAGGTGCACAGCAGATTCCTCATCGCCATCACCCGAACTGCCCCAGCCGATTTTAAATCATCGAAGGTTCTAAGCCTGAACTCAACCCCAACCCACTGTCCTTCACTCTGTGCCCAGCTCGTAGGGACCCAGCAGGCCAAGGAGAACCGCCCCGTCGGGTTTCTGAAGCTTTCTATTATCCGCTGAGCGCTTTGACCACTGTTCCACCGGGAGTGCTTGCTTTCTACACTGAAGGTTAAAGAAGAACCATACGCCTGTTTCTACCTACTTAGAACTGGACTCAGCGACATGCTTAGAAGCGAAACTCGTTCGCAAGAAGGGACTGCACACACCGTGGGCTTCCTCTGGTGATGACGAGCCTGGACGGGGAACGTCTGTGCAGCCTTGGCTCCACACCAGCAAGGCCCAGCAGAGTGGAGAACGTGTTACGATGTGTTGAAAGAGCCCCAAGCTCCTTGGCTGCCAGAAGAGGGAACCTGAACAGCAGAGCCACCAAATTGTATCTCGGCGGTTTATGAACGAGAGAGCAACATAAGGCCTGCCCCTTAATATTGTGGTTCTTAAACTGAACTCCTCGTCACCAGCTCCTGGCACAGTGGAAACCACAGAAACTGGTATAGACGTACCTGCTCATTGAGAACCTAAAGCTCTTGGCTGTGTCTCCAGTGCCCACCACAGCCCTGCCTGTCTCGTTGCTTCAGGCCCTCCTTGCTCCCATGTTCTGCTCGGATCCTTTTCTCCTACCTGGCCTTTTGTTTGTCCCACCCACCTCTGTCCCCGTAGAAGCAATCTCCAGACACTTCTTTCTGTTTAAGTAGGACCTGCTCAAGTTCCCTTAACCCCTTACTGTAAAGTCCAGCATCTGCAGGCCCACCCTTGCATTTCCAACTTCCATCAACCTGGACTCCCTGGGCTCCATCCCCTTCCACAGCAGTTGTGATGTTGAAGCGCTGGCTTCCCATGTGCTTCTCTCCCTCCTCTGTTGACTGTGATCACCCAGTTTCGTGCATCAGCTTCACACACACACACACACACACCCCACCCCACCCCAGGAAGTGCTACTTTGTTTGTTTTAGTTTTTTAGGCATCACTGCCCTCTGGTGGTGGGAGTAGGAGGCCCAGCCTTTGCTCCTGAGGAGCTGGAATTGAACCTCCACCCCAGTGGGCTGCAGTCCCGCGCACAACCACTACGCCACCGGGGCTCAGCCAGGAAGTGCTACTTTAAGATTCCTTTTCTTCCTGTGCCTTGCAGCTTAGAGCGTTCATGGACAACAGGGATGACATGGCACTGGGACATGTGATCGTCTTGCTTCAGCACGAGTGGCCACGGGGCGAAAACCTCTTCTTGAAAGCTGTCAATAAGATTTGCCAACAAGGAAATTTCCAATATGAGAATTTCTTTAACTACGTGACAAGTATCCTTTTTTCCTGTTCAGCTCTTAGGTAGCCTGTGGTTTTTGAATGACTTCAAAAAGGAATGAGCCATGCTAGGTAGGACTAGCCCTTGTGGGTATTAACCAACAGCCTCCTTCCCTTTGCTATTAACCTCTGACTTCCAAGAAGGGACCATGGTTCCCTGAGTGATGGCCTACAGGTTCCTGGCAGGTCCAGGGTGGGTGGGCTAGCATGGATTGAACTGGTTCGTGAGCCTCCGTCTGTCAGAGGGGTGCCTCCTGTGGCCTCTCCCCAGATAGGCAGCCCAGCCTCGCCCATAGAGGACCGGGCCTTAGCTATCACAGGGAAAGACCAGAAAGTTGAAGGCCACTCACCACTGCGGAGATTTATATCCATCATTTATCTATAGGATTTCTGAGTTGCAAGGAATCCTCTAGCCCGAACAAAAGTCCTGTCTCCTTCTGGAGCGGCATGTGAAACCCTGGTGATGTTGCTTCCAGCATCGCAGCAGTCCACAGCCACCTGTGGGAAACAGACAGACGCGTGGGGGCTGGTGGGAGGACAAAGACTAGATAAAAAGAAATAAGCACTATATTTTTATCAATTATATAGTCCCAAACCCCAGATGGTCTCCATTTTATTTCTTATTAAGGAAGCAAAAGACTTCCCTCAGGACTGGGTAGAATCTGTTTAATTATTGTAACTACACGGGATGCGGGTTCTCTTAATGTCCTGTACCCTGGTAGATCTAGCATCGGGTATTGTGTTTGTGAAGCACCTCATTTGGTGTAAGGCTCCTAGCTTTGGAATTAGACAGGCCCCGCGGTCAAATATCAACACAGTGTGTCAGCTGGTTGGGGTGGGCAAGTTTCTCAGATGCTTTGCACCTCTGTTTCCTCATCTGAGAGAACAGGGCTCCCATGTTTTCACCTGTGTTTAACCTGAATCTGGCCTGCAGATATTGATATGCTGGAGGAGTTCGCCTACCTAAGAACTCAGGAAGGTGGGAAAATTCATCTGGAATTACTACCTAATCAAGGAATGCTGATCAAGTAAGCAGACTATCATTTTTTGTTCTTCCTTGCTAAGTGCTCACTTGTGTGCTTCTAGGAAATACATTTCGACACCTCCCCAAAACTTCATAGAAGAGTACGGATGATTTTGAGTAGATTTTGAGAAAAGACTTGCCTACATGTATCTGTCCCTTTTCCAGCTTTTCATTAGCCAGGAGCTTCAGTCACGGTACCTTTTCCTTTCTCAATCTTAGATAGTGATTGTGTAAATTCTTCATGAGCACAGAGTGCTTTTAATTATGAACTGTTATTTTCAATTGTATTGGATTCGGCTAATTCATTAGGAGCAGCTGATTTTTACGTAGAGGCTGTATGTGGAGTCAGCAGATGAGCTGAGGCCCTCCTAAGCAGCCTGCATTGCGATCATAGCACAGAGAGCGACAATCAGGCCATGGCTGCCTTCCAGAAACGGTGGTGAGAGGGCCTCAGGCCGCGCTGCCCACAGCCACCTGGTGCGACCCCAGTCCCATCTTGGCCTGCATAAGAAAACCAAGTTAGTGACCATTTATGATTTTTAAATAGTTCATAAATCTTGCTTCTCTCCTTTGATATGCGTTGTAGTTTGGATAAGGTATCCTTCCCGCTGTAAATGCCACGTGTAGCTTTATTTTCATATTCCTCCTTTTGCTTCCTGCATTTTCAGTGTGTTGATCGGTCAATAGTAGTCACTGCGAGAGAGTGATCCCTGAGTTAGAAGAAAATGTTGCTAAGAAAGAAGACATCTTTCTTTGTCCCTCAATTAAAGGGGAAGATGGAGGTAAAAGTCCACGTCTGGCTCCATCGTGGTAGTACCCTGGAAATGCTGAGAGAGGGGAAAGTGCATATTTATTCTGGGTTTCTGTAACCGTAGCAATTCGATGTGTAGCCAATGAAAAGATAGACGCCTAGGTAGCATGGTGGTTGAGCGCTCAGCTGTTGACCACAAGGTTGGCAGTTCGAGCCCACCAGCAGCCAGTCTGCAGGCAAAAGACGCGACCGTTCGCTCCCCAATGTCACTGCCTTGGAAGCCAGTTGGGGCAGTTCCGCTCTGCTTTGTATGGTTGCCGTGAGTTTGGAATTGATTCACTAGCAGCCAGTTGGGTTTAACAGGTCTATCTCAAAATCTTACAGAATCCATTCTGAAAAAAGTGACAGGATTAGGTTGGGTTTTGTTCTTCATCTTGCAAATGCAATGATATATCCTAAACATTCCAAATAAAAGAACAGATTCCCTTTTTTGAAACAGTAAAGAGGAAACTTTTATACAATAGATTGCTCAGGGACACTCATCTTCCCCTATCTACATACTGCCCCAAGATTGTGGATAAAAGCAGGAAGATATTGCAGGATTCAAACATTCGTAACAGGCTTTGGATGAAAGCTGTCTTCTTGAGGTAGGAATCACGTGATCACTTTTGTGTTAGGAGTTCTTATCTAGGTTGCGTGTGTGGCTGGGTATAAAACTCACCTGGAGGAGCTTTTTGGTCTAGTCCCACGACACTCCCCATAAATTCTCTCGTTGCAGAGACAGCCACCCAAGAACTCAACCATCCCTCCTTGGAACTAAACCTACCCATGATGCTCACGGCACCAAGCTAGTGTTTTACTGCCGTGGGAACAGGTCGTTGTCAGAGTCAGCAGCTGAACCACCACCTTCACTGTACTCAACTTTATTTTACCAAGCCATTTTTGTTCAACCAAACAGCTACCTCGATAACACGCAAACAAGGCATTGTAGCAAATGGGGTTTTGGATGCCCAGATAGCAGAACAATAGGGGGCGCCTGGAGTGAGGTGGGGGTGCACATCACACACATCTAGCCTTGTAAGGGACGATTCCATTCGCTTCCACCTCAGTCGAGTAACCCTTCAACCAGCTGCCCACTCGACTCCCTGTAATGGAGTCAGTAAGGACGCAGAGCGACCCTGCAGGACAGGGCGGAACTTCCCCGGGAGTTTCTGAGACTCCAGAACCGTTGACAGCGGAAAGCCCTGGCTTCCTCCTGAGGAGCCGCTGCTGGTCTTGACTGCCCGCCTTGCAGGTCATACCTGAGCTCCTCCTTAACAGCAGGTCATTAACCTCTCCGCAAACTTGCCCTGTGGTTGGCAAAGATGGGATTCTTGCCTGGTGAGCTGCCCTGTGAGTCCCAAAGCTCAGTGGAAGCCTGCCCGTGGCACACACACACACACACCCGCGCCGTGGCGTGGGCCTCTGCTAGAGAGGTGGAAGCACACAGCACAACACAGGGCTCCTGCTGACCAGTCCGCCATGTCAATAACCACCTTCCTTCTCCCTGTGGGTGCCAAGCCTCTTTTCTGACACCGGCCCGTTCGGGCGGCTGAGCGGCAGAGGGTGTGAGCAGCACACGCTCCCCCCTCGGCAAAGCCGTTGAGGCCGCTGCGCTCGCGGCAGCATCTGGGAACCCAGCAGGCACAGTTCACACGCGCCGAGGGCTCCTGCTGGCCACCCCGGAAGAAGGGTGAGCTCTCGGTCGCTGCAGGGGCGGTGACGTGCGCGTGAAGATGGAGCAGTGCGCCTTTGCTGCTATTCGCTCCGTGGTCTCGTAGCTGCACAGACTGAATGGCAGTGCAGAGCACAGCCCTGTGTGTGTTGCGAACAGGGCGGATCGTTCAAATGTCGTCTGAGGGGATGGCTCTGCTGGCCACCGAGCCCTTGTGGCTACGGAAGCCCACAGAGCCCCGGCTCTCAGCACTTTCACCCCCCTCTCTTCCTCGTCTCGTTTTGATTTTGTTTTGAAATAACCTCGGCCTCCTAATACTTTCCGCAATCTCAGCAACCTCTCTGTAGCCAATGTAAACTCCACCGACCCAGGCGTTCCTTTGGAAGGGCCTCAGCAGCCACGACAGTTGCCGAAAGTCCCCGGTGCACCCTGTGCTGAGATTGGTGGAGAGCGAAGGAGGCTGGATCTGAACACGTGTCTCCGCCAGTGTTAACCCCTTTCCTTCTGCTGTTCAGTTGCATCTCACCAGCCTCTCTGCTCCTGGGTGCTTTTTATACCCAATCTCCAGCGGGCTGAGCTCTGGGACCTCTGGCCAATGAGAGGGCTGGCTGGCTTCTCCTGGCCTCTTCAGAAAGCCAGCCGCAGCCAGTGCGTGGTGGAGGTGCGAGCGTTTCTGTAGCGTCGGCTTCCGGTCGGTCTCCTGCATTGTCTGTGCAGTGTTGTTTTGCAGTGCAGGGTGAGTCGGCGTGGGTGTTTGAATGCTGCTGTTTGCTGTTTCTTAAAGGCCTTCTAGCCCTCCCCTGGGGTTGCTGCAGCAGGAATTCTTACCTGTGCTTCAGCCCAGCATACAGACTGCTGACAGGTACCAAGCGGACAACACCTGCTCATAGTGTGCTGTTTTGTCCACATGTTTTACTGCCCATGGTCTTCAGCTCTCTGTTACTCAGTGCCCTTCGCCATGCTTCGTTTATTTTTTTAATTTGTTCTGCATTCCTCGGCAAACCATCTGGGTGTGACACTGTAACATTTCTTATTTTCTTCCATAAGTTGCCAATGTGTTTGTGTTCGATTTAAAAATCATTATGGATCTGAAAAAAAATAGAAAGAGAGTGATGTAAACTACTAGGTGTAAGTGAAGATTAGATTCAGGGTACACTCTGGTCTCGGTAAAGCCTCAGGCCTTCCGTCGTAAGGCCCTCAAGACACGGAGGCGAGGTGTTCAGGGTTGTTGCTTCTCGGGTCTTACATAAGGGTTAGCACAGTCTTTATTCAACCACTGACACCATTTGCTTTCAGAACCCGCCTTTCCGAATTGGAAATATTTGATAGATTTGCATTCATTAGCCTATTTATCATTAAACATTAAACCTTTCTCAAACCACGAAAGGTAAAATTCTCTCCTTCATCCAAATTTACCAGAGTGGTGGAGGCCCGGATAGAAATGTACTACTGACGCAGCAGCAGCAAGATTCTAACGACACGCGTGTCTGACTAACGCCTGTTCCTAGACGCACCGCTAGCTCAGTGCCCCGAACCCCCCCAGGGCAGCTGGGGTCGGGGTGTCAGCCGCAGTTTGGGGTTGTAATCCAGGATCCAAAGAGAAGGCCCCCACAACACCCCACCCCAGACAGCACGGAGGCACCTCTGCGTCCATTCCCCATGGCATCCACGTCTAGGCCACCCTGACACCGGCTTCTCAGGACGGAGACAGTCAGCAGGACTGGACCGGAAAAGCCCACCAAGAATGGCCGTGCCCCCCGGGCAGTGGAGAACGTCCCAGAGTGTCTTCACTCACCCAAGCCTGGGTCGGTGGTTTATTTTTGATTTGTTGCATTTCAACTTTATACTTAATTCTTGCTATACTTTTTTTTCATATAGTACTATACTTTGGAAAACCTTCTCGAGTGTTCTTTTGCAGTTTGCCCAAGGCGGCACGAGCGTGAAGCCGGTGTCAGTGAGGCAGCAGGCTGGGGAGTGGAGTCCACCTGTCCCCTCTATCTGTCCACGCAACAGAACTCGGAACTTTGCTAGGTTTTTTTCTTCATTTTTGACTTCATAAGATTTCCTGGATTTCAGCTGTCATTATTTCCTTTTCAAAAGTTCAACGTTGGGGGCGTAATTCGAGCACCCTTTTAGTGCCACCTGCTGTCCAGGGCCCCACCGACCTCACCCTCCTGCCAGGAGGCCCCGCACAGGCCCGACTGCCTCTCCCTCAGGCGGCAGCCCTCGCCCCCAGCGTGTGCCTGGGTATCGCACTGCCCCTGCCTTTCCTCGGAGGACGTTGAGTCCAGGTGGGCTCAACACAGCAGGGAAAGAGTGCTTGTAGCCCTGCCGCTGGGCAGCAGAGGTCCCCCCCCTTCTGGCAGAGCAGCCTCAGGGCTCTCATGGACGCGCCCCTGGTTGTGAGGGACTCACTCTGCCTCCCTCCCTCACTGCTGTTTCTGGAGAGCCAGTAGCCAGTGCACGGGCAGGGACCCCTCATCGCAGAGCCCCGGGTCTGAGCAGGGGTCAGCGGACGGGGCGGGCAGCACCAGAGCTGGAAGGATTCAGGCACTCGCCCCAAACCCAGAGGTGCACAGTAGCCATTCCGAGTGGGCGCGGACAGAGGTGGTGTGCTGAGGGCTTCTTCTTGAAGGGAGTCAGGCTTCACTTACTAGACAGTGTGCTCCAGGAGTAACCGCCTTCCCGTTGGGGAGCCGGCGCTGACGCCCGTCTCCCCGTCTCTGTCCCTGACCTCAGGCACCACACGGTCACGCGAGGCATCACCAAAGGCGTGAAGGAGGACTTCCGCCTGGCCATGGAGCGCCAGGTGTCCCGCTGCGGGGAGAACCTGATGGTGGTCCTGCACCGGTTCTGCATCAACGAGAAGATCCTGCTCCTGCAGATTCTGGCCTGACGGCGGCGCGCCCAGCCCGGGAACCTGCCGGGCCCCGGGGTCTGGGAAGGCTCCCAGCAGCGGTCCCTCCGCTGGTACAACTCAAAAAACGGGAAAACCAGCCGAGGTCAAACTCACCCTTTGCTCACAGGAGTCGCAAGAGCAGCTTCTATTTTTAAGAGTCACTTTTTATAATTTTTGTAAACAAAGTAAGCTGTTTGTAAATAAAAATCACCTTAAAATTTCTGTATTTTAAGCAATTGGATTTTTTTAATCCGTTTTATTGGGGGTTTTTTTTTAGGTTTTTTCAATAGGGGTATCTTTTTCTTTGACTTTTCTAAACACTTAGAAAAGAGTCCTACTAGAGTTGAATTGAGTGGTAAATGTTAATGTTATACTTATTTTCTTTAAGATTTTATTGGGGCTCTCACAGGTCTTATAACAACATTCCATACATCAGTTACATAAGCATATTTGTACATACATTGCCATCATTTTCTAAACGTTTACCTTCTATTTGAGTCCTTGGTATCAGCTCCTCCTTTTCCCCACCCCTGCCTCCCATATTCATGACCCCTTGATAAATTATAAATTATTTTCATATCTTAAACCAACCATTGTCTCCCTTCCTTCTCCCATGGTTTCTGTTATTCATTCTCCTGGGGTGGGGGGTGGGGTGAAGAATGTAAATCTTTTTTTTTTTCAATTAAATTATTTTATGGGGGACTCAATCAACTCTTATCACGATCAATAAATACATGCATCGACTGTATGCAGACCACATTTGCTGCCATCATCATTCTTGAAACATGCTCCTGCTTCTTAGACCCCCGGTATCAGCTCCCTATATTTCCCCTCCCTCTCCACTTCCCCCATGAACCCTTAATAATTTGCAGATTATCATTATTTTATCATATTGCCCACTGTCCAATGTGTCCTTTTACCTACTTCCCTGTTGTCCATCCCCCGGAGAGGAGGTCATATGTAAATCCTTGTGACCGGTTCCCCCTTTCTACTCCACCTTCCCTCTACCAACAAACTCCTACCTTCTGTGATCACAGACACCTGCAAGTTTATCAGCACTTAAATCACCAAAGTAAGACCCAAAAACCCAGACTGCCGCTTTAATAAGTGTTTATTTCACACCTGCTACGTCCAAGGCACTGTGTTTGGCGCCATGAAGAATAAACAGATGAACCAGGCAGAAAATGACAAATGCCGTATCCAAATACGATGAGAACACCAAGGAAGGTAAAGCCTTTTGGTTTTCTAGATGAAAGTAGTAAGAGAAAACTCCTTAGGAATGCGGGTGTCTATATTTATGGGTCAAATGTGATATAAAGGGAAAACGTAATCCTGGATGATTAGGAACAAGGTCCGAAGCAGGAAGCGCTAGCTCTAGGTCAGAGGTGGCCGCATCCAGTTGGGTTGGAATAAAACAGGCGGGGAGAGAAGGCTGGGCAGCGTGCCAGGGGCCACTCCGGATGGCAACATGCTCTAGGCAGGGTCGCTCCCACCTCAGTGGGGAGGTTTAATGGGGAGGGGTGATGTGACCCAAGTTCGGCTTAATAAAGTTCCATCTGGCGGCAAGGAGTAGGTGACTTAAAACGGGTGCTGAGAGTCTGGCCTGGAGTAATCATGAGGCCTCCGTGGAATGGTGACACGGAGGTGGCTAATGGAGATAAAATCAAGAAGGCGTTCCCAACAAAGGGAGGGCAGGAGGAGAGTGGGAAGACAGTCTAGTGCTGGAAACAGAATGATCCGTTTGCAGAGCTTGGAAAATCAGGGAGGTGGGTCTGGGGAGCAAGGGACGAGCGAGGGATGTGGCTGGACATCCCGTATGAGAGAGGAGGGGCATGAGCGTCCAGAAGAGAAGAGGGGACAGCCAGGAAGTCGCCCGTGTGTGACAACCACTGAAGCAACAGGTGGGGACGGCACTCTCTCTCTCCCCAGAAGGTGGTCTGAGCACATCCCCCCTGTCCCAGCCTCCTCCGTGCCAGAATCCTCCCAGAAAACTCACAGGCGTGATGGTGCCTCACACGGAGCGTGCCGTTTCTCCTGAGAGGGGCAGGGGCCTCCACCGTGGAGAGTCCCTAAGATTTACTCCAATGAGAGTTTCATGTGTTCTTAATGGTATTCTCATGTAATGGGAAGAGGTGGCTTTCTGTAATAAAATTATTTTGGGGGGATTTCAGACAAGCCGTTCGTGAACCCTACTTCCCCCAGGCTACGGGTGGGTGTAACCCTAGGAGGTTAGCCCCAGGCCCTCGTTTCAGAGGAAGACACACAGGCCCAGGGAGGCGCTCAACATCTTCCAGGCAGGGCCCACACTCAGGGGCAGAGGCCTGTCCTCCAGCAGTTACCTCCCCGGCTTCCCAGCTGCCCTCTCAATAGCACGCGATTGGATGGGTGGATGGATGGACGGACGGACACACAGAGAGATAGAGGGGCAGATGGATGTATCGAGAGATCAGATAATTCTAAGCAAGAGTGGCTGAGACATAGCCGTACTTGAACATGTTTCTCCCCTGGGGAAGAGGAAACCACAGCTTCTGATGGGCCTCATGTAGACCCCTCAGCAGCTTGCACAGCCAAAAAGGACATTGCTCGGGCTTTCTTGAGGCATCAGCTGCACTCAGAGGCAACGTGTTAGGCCATGCTAGTGGCACATCATGCTCAGTCAGCCTGCCAGTGAGACAATGGTGCTGTAGAAAACGGCCACGGGCGAGAAAACAAGGCCAGCAGGAAGTAGACCTAAGACTGTCTTGTCCCTCACAGAAGCAAGACGTCCATGGTCACCCGTTCCCTTTTGGAAAGTTAAATGACATCATCTCCTTAAAATGAATCTCCAAGTAGATCCATTAATCCAGAAGATGGAGGGGGAAAGACACTGCCCTTGGCAGGCATGTCCGTGACCGGCGGAGATGGAGTGCGCCCTGTCACAGGATGGGAACTACACGGCTTGTGAATTTTAGAATGAGCGATTCCCTTTAATAAAGATGGCCTCAAGACACCGCCCAGGCCCACTCCAGTCTGCAGCTGGTGGGAGGGATCAAATTTTCAGGAAGACCTTCTTTCTGTAGAGCAGGTAGGCAATGAACACCCAGAGGGTCGTGGCGACGAGGTTCTGCGTCAGGTGCTCTCTGTGGGACTGGTTATCTGCCAGCTTCCACTGGAAGGGGAAGTAGTTCTTGAACACCTCGTGGCCCACGTACACCAGAATCGAGTTCATTCCTGAGGGAGATAAAGGAGACAGTGTTTTCCTGAATCGCAACGCATCATCTACCGTTCTATTTTTGTCCTTTCCGTGTGTTCTCTACATGCACTCCAATGACGTCGATGACGTGTAGCATGTTGTACAGCCATCGCCACCACTCGTTGCCCACTTTTCCCAGCTCCCGCACCCTCTAAGCAATGACCTGCCTGGTCACCACCAATGGCTCTGGTCCCGAGACATCTGCCTATTCGAGATTTTTCATACAACTGGGATTGTACAGTGTTTGTCCTTCTGTGACTGACGAGTCACTCAACATTATATTTCCAAGGTTCACCCATGTAAAACCATGTCTCAGAACTTCACTTCCCCTTTCTGGCCAAGTGAGATGTAGAGATCCCATTATGTTCAAGCACTCATCTTCTGATGGGCATTTACGTTGGGTCCCCCTTCAGGCTACTGGTGCCTTGGCATCTGAGTCTCAGCTTTCAAACGTAGGACTGGAACTATGGAATTATAGGCTTGGTCAGCGTTTACGTTTTTTAGGAATTGCCAAACTGTTTCCCTGAGGCTGAAGCACTCTGTATTCCCACAGGCAGCACACAGGGTTCTGATTCCCTCACATCCTCCCTAAGACTTCTTTCCGTGGGTTTGTTTGATCATTGCCATCCTAGTGGGGTGAAGTGACGGGATCTCATTGAGCTTTTGATTTGTACTTCCCTGGTTTCTAGTGTCTAACAGGTTATGAGTTGAGCTGCTGTGAGGTCAGCAGTATGAACCCACCAGCTCCTCTGAAGGAGAAAGATGAGGCTGTCTGCTTCTCTAAAGCCTCAAGGTCTCAGAAGGCTTGAGCAGTTCTTCTCTGTCCTGTAGGGTCACTATGCGTTGGACTTGAAAGCAGTGGGTAAATTACTAGTGAATATCTAATTCTTGGCATCTGTTTCAGTGGAAAAACACAAAGCATGCACCCATGGCTGGCTTCTACCAAAAACTAAATGATGCCTGTCTTAGACTCTCAGGGAGTCCTGGGGAAGTAGTGCCGTATCAGGGGGCTGACACGAGTCACTGAGATGAACTGGTCTAGCCCTCAGTCTTAAAGGAGAACGACACCTCAGCATCTCATGTACTTCTCCAGATCACCTCTGGTGTTTCTTATAATGGAGAGTCACAGTGGGAAAAGATAAGTGTGAGCTGAGCCCCGGTGGCGTAGTGGTTGTGCGCGGGACTGCGGCCCACTGGAATGGAGGTTCAATTCCAGCTCCACAGGAGCAAAGGCTGGGCCTCCTACTCCCACCACCAGAGGGCAGTGATGCCTAAATAAATAAATAAGAAAAAAAAAAGAAAAGTGAGCTGAGCCCCGGTGACGCAGTGGTTGTGTGCAGGACTGTGACCCACTGGCTTGGTGGTTCAAATCCGGCAGCAACTCTCCAGGAGGAAGGCTGGGCTTCCTACTCCCACCAGGGCAGTGATGCAGGAAAAAAAAAAAAAGGAAAAGTGCAGTCTAAGTCCTAGAAACTGGAGATCGTGGCCTGGCTGGTTTCTGATACCCCCTACTTTGGTGTAGCCTGCACTAAATGTGAGACCACAACCTAGATGAAGAAAAAGGAGGTGTGCTGCTTCACCACAGACCGAGGGACACCACTGTGGCCTGCACAGTTTGGTGCCTGCTGCTGCAATGCCCTCTACCTGTCCCTGGACGCTTGCCACCAGCTCCAAATAAGCCAAGCTCTCGGGGCCAGTTCTACGTAGACAGCCAAAGCGGGTTCTCTTTAGCAAGGTGAGGGGTGCCGTACCTGGATAAAAGAACGGGGTTCCCGTCCACAGCCCCTTCACATCCACAATAGGAAACAGGACCAGCAGCATGAAGAAGGCAAAGGAGGCCAGCGTGGTGACGTACGAGAGGGACCTGGAGGGCGGAACGAGGCGTCTCAGTGCACATTCCTGAGGATGCAGCCGTCAGCGTTTCCCCACGGAAATGACACACTTCTGTACCCACCAGAGATTCTTATTCACTGGGATAAAGCCTTCGTTTTCAGAGGCTTTCGTCAAAGCGACAGAAACAAGCCCCTGTTAATAGAAGAAACAAAAAGATTGACATAGTCTCTTAAAAAAACAATCGTTGGCTGAGCCCCGGTGGCATAGTGGTTGAGTGCGGGACTGTGGCCCACTGGCTTGGTGGTTCAAATCCAGTAGCAGCTCTCCAGGAGCAAAGACTGGACCTCCTACTCCCACCACAGGGTAGTGATGCCAAAAAAAAAAACACACATAAAAGTAAAAATATAAACATTTTAAGATGTATAATTAAAAATTATTGTAAAAAATAAAAACCACCTCTTTTGGCATGCCTGTGAGGGTAAGGGGATAAGCACACTAAGCGATTACAGAGACCCGGAGGTAAAACTATCAGTGTTACAAACGCTCCAAACCGAGGGAAGCCTGGAACCCGGTGCCTGAATGTCTGTTAACTGCTGTTCTCCTGTCCTAATGTGGCTGCCCCGGGGATCCCTGTTGGATGGCTTTGCGGCCAGCACTGTCTGTCTTATTTATAAAGGTGTTTCCAGAGGAAACTACCTGGGTCCATTTCAGTGTGAAGATTGGGTCCTCTGCCGCCCAGGTACAGAGCGTGAGTCGTGGAGACGGGGCACGTGCTGCTGAGCTCGTGTGAGTCTACGCTCGCTGACTCTGAAGTGTACGTACAGAGAGAAAGAGAAGCCTGGGTTACTTACTAGAATGCAGCACCAGCCAGCAAACCTCATCAAGATGTCTTTGGTCTGGTCCTTGTAATACAACAGTATTTTTCCCGCCTGGAGGAGAAGATAACATGACCAAAAGGATTGCCCACAGTACATCCTTATTTCAGATGTATCCATATTTGTCTTACTCAACAAGCATCTGTTTGCCAGCACCTGGGCTGCCAAGGTGAATGGAGTATGATCCCTGCCCCGATGAGTGGAGACTGAGCGCGATGGCGGGAAGCCAAGAGACAGCAGAGGGGGAGGGGGAGGACACTGACAGGAAGGGACCTGAAGTCAGGCTATGAACAGGGGTGGCAGGTCTCAGCTGGCCACAGCGGGGAAGAGCACTCGGGGCAGAGTGGAATAGCATGCACAAAATATTTTTTTTTTAATGCGATGTTACGGATCACAGAGCAGGGGAAGGTGGGGAGGGGCCCGGAAATGGGGTGGGCAGGAGGCACCGGCGGCCTCCCTGAGGTGCCTGTCCTCCCCATAGGTGACGGAGACTCATGGAAGGTGATGGACTGCAGGCAAGAGGCCAGGTTAGACACATGGAAGACAAACGGGGACAGGGTAGGGTAAAGACAGAGTTCGCGCAAAACTCCCTCTAAAATTAGAATTCCTGAACACAGACTGCCCCATGAGTTTATGTGGCTGGAGGAAGAACACATCCCAACAGGAGGGTGAGTTGCAGTGGCAACACTTGAAGCCCGTCATCCCTGTCTCGGAACTGTAGCGACGCTGGGATCAGGGCAGTGTTTTGCGCGCAACCTCATAGCTAGAAACTGGGCATGTGCTTGACCTGCAGGATAGGAAAGGAGCCCTGGGTCCTGGTGGTGTGGCCAGGTGAGCGCTGGGCTGCTCATGGCAAGGGCAGGGTTCACACCCAGCGGCTGCTCTCTGGAAGAACGAGGGGGCTGGCTGCTCCCATCAAGATGTCCTTATTTATTTTTGCAAGTGAACTTTGTTTCGTTCTTTATAAGGGTAGCTTGAGTGAACGCTGTCCTGTGAAGAGTTGCAAACTTGGCTGCCCTACGTGGAGTCACTGAGGGTCAGCATCCACCCATCGGGTGGGCTCCCAGGAAGAGGGTCTGCTTGCTTACCTGGTTGTCCTACGCTCGCTTTGGCTTAGTGATCAAGCCCAAACTTGCGGGGGGCAGGGGGATGGGATGAAGTGGACACACACCTGAATGCCCCAAAATGCTATCACGATGGAATTGATGGTGCCAAGGATGCCTTCGGGGTCGTAGGCTACCTTGCTGTGGTACAGCACCTGAGAGAGAGAGAGAGAGAGAGAGAGAGAAGGCAACACTCACAGTCACAAACACGAAGCGCACACAGCTCAGGCCCTGGGGCGTTCCCCACCAGTGTGCCACGTTGTGTGCTTTGGCTCTAGGAAGTCACGCCCTCTTCCAGGGGTCCTGGGCAGAATCGCTCTGGCTAAGGGAGAGGGGGACACACCAGAGTGGAATGCAGGGCCCCAGCGAGGAGCCAGCAGTCACCGCACTGCAGTCCCCAGACTCCTCCCCGCCCAGGTTTGCATCCTGCCTGCGCAAACCCTACATCGCAAGTTGGACGCTCGGTTTCAGATGTCATCATTTGAGGCAACTTCTACTAAGACAGGAACTGCATTCTTATCTGTGCTTCCATCAAACGGTGACACTGACAAATGCATTTGAAAAACGGTGACATTCACAAACACTTTTGAGAAAGATGACACTGACGAACGCATATGACCACGTCCCGGGGGCGGTGGTGGACCGGTGAGTTCCCAGACAGAAAGTGATGCTAGCCGCACGCCAGGAAGGGAGGGCCCGAAGTGACTGAGTTCTACGCGCCGAAGCTGTGGAAATCAACTGCTGTGTTTGCATCTCCGTGAAAGCAGATTTGAAGTTGTGATTGCAAAATGCGAGCCATCAAAGAAACGGGAGCATATGGAGGGGTGGGTCCCTCAGGTCCCTCCCACACCCAGGACGGCAGCATCATGGCTCTCTGTACCCGGAGCCTGCGGTCAAGTCCATCTTGGGGCCGCGACCTCAGCTACGGAGCGAGAGCTGCTGCTCCTGCTTGGGGATGTCCACACCGGTCAGGAGGACACAAGGACCGGCCCTGGGTCCCAGCTAGAGCTGCGCTGACGAGATACGTGGGGTCCCCGGTCGTGACTGCCCCCGCCCAGGCCAGCGTCCAGGTGACAGGCCCGAGAGGGCCCCCGAATAAAAGCCTACAGGTGGGCCTCTGCTGCCCAGGAACTGTGACCTGAGACACGAGGAGGGCACGCGGCCACTGCACGGTTCAGGCGGCGTGCTCGCTCTCACTTTAGAGGCAAAGTTGTGTTTGCCTACTGCCAGGCCGGGAGCCAGCCATGACACCCCCAAAGTTAGCCTCAAATGAGTGCTGTCCCTCGTCCCTCGCCAGGTGTCAAGGAGCACCCTGCAGTGGTCGAAGGCACCCGCTCATCTCCGGGACGGCGAGGCACACACGTGTTGCTCGCTGCCCAGGAGGGAGACGTAGCCGTCTGCGTCCCACAAGAGAGTGACCTTCAAGTCCCAGGAGCACTTCCACACTCTCAAGTTGGGTCAAACCCAACCGCCAGCAAGCAAGAAAAAACAACCATCAGCCACAGGCTGGCTGGGGTTGGGAAGGTGCCCGTGATGAGGGAAAGCATTTAAACTCAGCGAAAGCCTGGCCACCGAGCCCACCCCGCGGCCCTGCTGGGCACTCAGAATCACCACGAGTCTGCATCCCCGGGTAGCCGCAGTGGGGTGGGGGTGGGGACAGAGGGGTGGGCTGTCTGCTGGACTCCGTGGACCCGGGCTGAAGTCAGCCTCCTTTCCCCCAGCAGCCGCACTCACCGCGGACGAAGGGTGCTGGTAGAGGTGGTCTTCTCCCAGAAGCACGCGGTCAATGTAGCCCGCCGCTCCTCCGGTGCAATTGGGAAACTTCCCCCAGTCTCCAATGCCGCCGGGGCCCAGGTAGCCCCTAGGAAAGGGAGGAGACATCCTCTGGGTAAGATTTCGGGAGGGGCAGCATACGTGACCTGCACCTCGGTAACACCGCTACAAGAAAAACACAGTCTTCAACTTAAGAAACACCCGACACCTGAGGAGCTCTTCTAGTTGAAGGCACAAAGGGCGACTGGCTTCTGACACCTGATGCAGTGCAGCATCGAGCCCCAGAGGGGTGGGATCCTCAAACTCCGTCCAGGGGGCTGGGGCTTGGCCGCTCCCCTCGCCTTGACACTGAGGGGAGCTCAAACAACCCAAGCCCCCAGGAACATTGCTCTGATACACACCCAACTCCTCTACCAATACAAAGTACATTTCCAGGAGAAAGCAAACGACTGGGCACTCCTGATGGGTCCTCTCCGTACCCAGCCACTGCGGCAGAAAACAACACACAAGGGGCCTGCGCGAACCAGGGGTGCTCTGCACAAAGGTGGGGTGGATTTGATAGACTCGAGGGAGACCCAAGGGGCAGCATGTACCCTAAGGGCAAAAGTTCAGAAGGGTTAGGACAGAAGGCGGCATGGCAACGGGAAGCCCCGTGGGGAGGGAGTGGGAAAAGGGATGTTACACAGAGAGTACAGCAACCAATGACATGAAACACGATGTGTACGAATTATTGAATGGAAAACGGATTTGCTAAACACACATGCAGATACACACGCACGCACGCATGCACGCATGTGTACATTCAGATCCTAACCATAGTATCGGTGAATGTGACTTTATTTGGAAATAGGGTCTTTGCAGATACCATCAGTTAACACAGGGTCACACCGGAGGGTAAGCCCTAACCCAATATGACGAATAGCCTTTTAAGAAGAAAACAGGCTGAGCCCCGGTGGCATAGTGGTTGTGCGCGGGGCCGCGGCCCACTGGGATGGAGGTTCAATTCTAGCAGCAGCTCCACAGGAGCAAAGGCTGGGCCTCCTATTCCTACCACCAGAGAGCAGGGATGCTAAAAAAGAAGAAGAAGAAGAAGAAGAAGAAAACAGACACAGTGACAGCTAGATACAGAGGGAAGAGGGTCATGTGATGATGGAGGCAGAGACTGGAGTTACGCTGCCACATCTCCTGTTACACCTGAAGGTACCAGAACCTGGGAGAAACAAGCAAGGGTCATCCTTGCATTGGGGCTTGTAGTCTCTGGAGCCGAGAACCAACAAATGTCTACTGTGTTAAGCCACCCTACCACACCGCACCAAGAGGATGACCTGGAACAGTCACTTACGTAGGGCATCCAGGCACAGGCAGGAAGAACGTCAGGACCAGCCAAAGGCTTTCCAGCATCAGGATGAAGAGCCACTGGGGCCAGCTGGCCACAATGTCCCTGAGGAAAGAGCAGCTTCTCTCCTAAGGGAACAGACACGAAGCACACGCCAGCGGAATGGGAAACCATACACAGGGTGTATTTGGAAACATCCCTGGATCCCTCCCCCCTGCCCTCACAAGAAGAAGAGATACAGCCTTGTATGGGAACACTGTCTGACAATTCCACTCCCAGGCAAGAGCACGACAGACCTATCTGGCTCACAGGAGGTGCCCTGCTGGCAGAGAGGTTACGAGTTGGGCTGCATGCAGTCCGCAACGTCAGCAGTTCGAAACCACCAGCCGCCCTGTGGGAAAGACGGGGCTCTCTACTCCCACAGCGAATCCCGGGCGCGGAAACCCACGGGGGCAGCTCCTCCCTGTCCTACAGGATGGCGAGGAGGCATCAGCTCGGTGGCAGTGAGCTGTTTGTTGAAAACCCCATACACAAGTGTTCACCGCAGCATGACTCGAAACAGCCGAAAATACTAACTTGACTATCGATTATTAAATCCTTAAATTATTAAGGATTCATAGGGGAGTGGGGGAGAGAAGGGAAATGTGGGGAGCTGGTACTGGGGGCCTAAGTGGAGGGAGGATGTTTTGAGAGTGATGATGGCAGCAAGGGTGCAAATGCTGACTGCCTACAATTGACGTATGTATTGATCGTGAGGGGAGTTGCATGAGCCCCCAATAAAATGATTTATTAAAAAATAAAATAAAAAAGAACTGACCATCGGCAGCTCTGTTGTGCGGTGTCCCGCTTTGGCGGTTTTCTCCAAGTGGAACTCTGACACCATTTGTACAGAGACTGAAATGCTTAGTAAGTTGTTTCTCTTTACCAACCAAACAAAACACATCTATGGCCGTCGAAACGAAGTTGAAAAAAAACAAACGTGACTCGTGTTCCAAGAGCCTTGAGTTACAAACTGGAAGTGGAAAGTCCATCCCACACCATCACGAAGGCTTGATTTAAGAGCTAAAGCCGAGTCCGGCGCCCACAACTACCAAAGTTCTAAAAGTGACGCACGAAACCCCAAAGTGACTCCCTCCCTCGCTTTAAAAAAAAAACCCACGCGGGGGAGGCGGGGTTCTCACCGAGGTACAGTTTTCAGGCACGGGCTTAGCAAAGAAAAGCTCTAACAAGGCGACCACCAAGTAGGTGACCCCCAGCCGCTGCAGCACGCCGGGAATCCGCACCTTCTCCCAGGATACTGCCAACGAGATCAAGGAGAAAAACATGACCACGTTATATATTGAAACAATTCTTTTTTGTTTGTTTTTGGCATCACTGCCCTCTGGTGGTGGGAGTAGGAGGCCCAGCCTTTGCTCCCGTGGAGCTGCTGCTGGAGTTGAACCTCCATCCCAGTGGGCCCCAGTCCTGCGCACAACCATTACACCATTGGGGCTCAGCCAACAATTCTTTTTTAAAAAATCTTCAAAGACAGGAATAAAATCAGGAGCCACAGCTCAGACCCAAGTTCTGAGACCAGGCCAGTCTCTCTCGGTCGGATGGTTCCGGGCTGGCCAGCTGGGAGACTGAGCCAGGAAGGAAAACGTCCCACGTGGGTGTGAGGATGTGGCCCAGGCAGCCTGGGGCCCTGACGTTCACCTCCTGGCCTTTAGCCAGTGAGAACCTAGACTTCCCGCTCAGGTCCACCACGTGAGTGCAGACCCAGAAGAGGCCGCCAACCAAGTGTCTCTGCGCCGTTCCCTCCCACCCCTCCGCGCACGCTGGCTCACTGGCTGAGACCCCACAAGGAGCCCTCCTCCAGGGAGCCATGGCTTGCGTTTTGAAGAGCTGCACATGCAATTCTTGGGTGACAGCTTGCCTCTAGCTCCAACTGGCCGTGTCAGACACAGTCCTCCTAATGCCCCCTGTGTCACAGTGACAGTGCTCACCGCTGAGTGGTTTGGCTAATGACACTGTCCGCCTCTTGAGGACAATCCCTGCCACCATCCTCAAGCCAGACACCGGTACCTAGCAAAGGGTCCCTAGCCTTCCCTCAGCTTCCCTGTCTCGGCTGGTGTACACGTGGTGACAGAGACGGATCTGTGGACCGCTGTAACTGGAGTTGATGGACTGGAAGGACACTAAGGTTCTTGACTATAGGAAGTCCGATGAAGAAAAAGCCTTCCAACAGCTCCTGCCCTGGGGACCTCCTTGGGACACAGAGGGGCCCGAGTGCTTTCAGAGGCTCCCCCAGCTCTCAAAGTCCCAGGGAGAGAATCATGGTGCCTTGAGTTTACACACCATGAATAAACTCCCAGTGACTGTTCTTTTTACAGGCGCCTGGGATGGAAAAGCCACATTTCTTTCCCGTTGCAACATGTGGTTTCTGTATTTCATCCTGAATACTTAATAAAGAGGGAGGTGGGGGGAGGGGGGAGTAATACTTACATGGACCAAGGCAGTAATTGGGATTCACAATGACAATTCCCATGCAGATGAGCAGGAAACTCCTCCACGCAATTTTCCCCAGTAATTTGAATTTGGAGCATCCCCGCTGTAGCATGGAAGTCATTGACAGAAAAATCGAAGTCCCCATGATAAATACAAACCTTAAAAAAAAATAAAAACTATTACTAGATGGCCTTTGACAATTTTCAATGAATACACCGTTATCATTTTATAATGTGTCATTTCATCTGGAAATGAAACACATCATTTGTGTGGGGGGTGGGGCAGGATCACTGCCTCCTGGTGTATGTAGGAGGCCCAGCCTTGCTCCTGGAGAGCTGCTGCTAGATTTGAACCGCCAACCCTGTGGGCCGCGGTCCCGCCCACAACCACTACGCCACCATTTTCAGAGGTAGTCAATTAGTGAAATGACAGCAGGCTCATCGTGGAGAGCAAGAGGAGAGTGAAACCACTCTGTGGGCTGAGGTTTCTCGACATTGGTTCTTAAGTCCCAG
>PVJH01020573.1:0-40445 GCA_004026705.1 Nesogale talazaci | reverse complement strand
CACACCCTGGTCCCAAAGTATATTTTTGGCTTTCCCTGGGGAACTCCATGCTCTGCTCCTCCTGCTGCTCTGCTGCACACCCTTAGTGTTTTGCTTTGGTGTGGTGGATTCAGACAGGGCACTATTCTACCCTGCTTCTCCATTGTTGTCCCTGTAGGGCCTTGGGACTCCATGTTTCATAGTGGGGCCAGCCATATGGTCCTCTCTGTGCATTGACTGCTCCGAGTGGGAATATCGTCCTCAAGGCTCAGTGGGCCAGGATGCACTCCACTCTCTCTTCCCCCCCCTTCTTTTGTTCTCATGTGCTCTGGTCAGGGATGTCCCTCCCAGAGCTGCAGCTTCAGTGCTGTTTTCCAAAGCAAACTCCCTTGGGGGGCTTGGGGTTGTGCCCTCAGACCCCTCCACTGGCTCCCCTCTCCATGCCGCTTTCCTTTCATCTTTTAAAGATACCACCACTAGAAAGAACATGTTTTCTCTAAAATAAAGTGCTTCATGTTTTTTGCTTGGAAAAAACACAAAACAAGTGCAAGCGTTTAGTTTTCCTTAATAGAATTTACCATTTGACTCATATTTGCATGCTAAAGATTCATACATTCACTTATTCTGAAAGACCAACTTCTCCAGCAACTGTTAAGTGCTGCAGAAAGCTTTACCACATTCGCTTTGATTCTTTGGGTAGATTATTTTACTTGAGAGTTTGGGAGACTTACCTGAGAAGGACAGAAATTGAGCAGTTGTCACTTTGCTTTGAAAGTTTCAAAGCTTCAAATTATTTGCTCTTTTGTTCTGGTGCTCTTGTCACTCAAAAACCTTCATTTGATAAAATTCCAAGGAGTTTTGCCTCTGATAGCCTCTGTACCAGAAACTCACTTCCATTAGGTGGAGTCAGGCGCACAGCAGCCCTATAGGACAGGGCAGAACTCTGCCTCCTGGGGTTTCCGGGACTGTAGCTCTTCATGGGAATGAAAGTTTCATCTTTCTCTTGAGGAGTGGCTGTGGTTTTCGGGGTGGTTGCCAGCCCAGCGCTTAACCCACTATGCCACCAGGGCTCCTCAGCAGCAGTAAAGTGTTTGTTTTTCTACAGTCTCGAATACTTCTTAGCTTCTGCATGTGTCAGGGCTACATAGGTCAGGCTGCATATGCCTCTGAGTGACTGGGTGTATTTTTGTTCTCTTTTAGTAGTGCTACTTCTAACATGACTTTGCTCTTTCCAACACAAACCCAGGTTGAATCTGCATGGAACATCAGGAAACTGAGTTCTACACTGTGCTGGTTCGAGGTATGATTTTCATTTGCAATTGTTTAGAGTTTATTTTCTCCTTGTTATTCTTTTGTCATTTTTCGTCCCTTTTGGGTAGTTTAGAAATTCCATGATTTTCTAAAAGAGGAGTTTTGTTTTAGAGTTCTCGTTCCTTTAATTTTTTTTGTGGGGGGTGGGGGGGCAGTGGGCCTCACTGCCTCTGGTGGTCGTGGGCGCTACCCAGGGCTGCTCCTGAGAGCCGCCGCTGGATTTGAACTGCCAAGCCCGTGGGCCACAGTCCCGCACTCAACCAGTTACGCCACTTGGGCTCAGCCCTCGTTCCATTAATTTTAGCATGCTGGTGAATCCAGGTTTCGTGTTTGGGAACCTGAGGAGGACCATGCAGTTGGGAGAGGAGCAGAGAATGGATTTTGGTCGTGTGTTTGTATGCAGAGCTCCAAAATGGAAATCACACAGATGATAGAATTGCTGGCCGCTACTTACTCTGCAGGGTTAAGCCAAACATTTCACAAATAAAAGAGGCTTCAAAACATTTGTGGGAAAATGGAATAAGAAGATAATGGAATCCTTTAACCAACTTTTAGAAGCTCCCCCCTCTTTGGCGGTCTAGTGGCCTAGGGGTTAGGCGATAGGCTAATATCCAGTGTCAGGAGAACCACAGTTGCCAGCAGCTGCTGACACAAGTGAGCAGCCCCGACTCCCAGTAGTCCCTCTGCAGTGGAGAGAGGAGTCTGTCTGCTCCCAAAGAAATGCAGTCTCAGAAACTCCAGGGAGCAGTTCTACCCCTCCTGCAGAGTTGCTCTGAGCTGGAACCAGTGAGCACCTGTGGGCTTGACAGCTTGATTTTTTTTTTCTTGTTCTGATTTTTTAAAGTAGATCACCATGTCTTTCTTTGTAGTCAGTCATGGTCTCGAAGTTCCACGAAAACCTGTCTGGCATCATAGCAACCTGTGAGGTTTTTTGTTGTGTTTTGTTTTAAAATTAAAAAATCGGCTAGCCCCGGTGGCGTAGCCCTTGCAGCCCACTAGGATGGAGGTTCTATTCCAGCTCCACGGAGCAAAGGCTGGGCCTCCTACTCCCACCACCTGAGGGCAGTGATGCCCCCCCCCTGCCAAAAAAAATCAGTTTAAGTTGCTGCTAAATTCCATCATCAGGTTTCCTTTCTGATTTTAATCTCAAGTGAAGTACATTTTAAGTTGTCAAAATCAAACGTATCCCATGACATTACTTTGTTCAAGTGACTGAACCAGGGGCCTAGGTAGACGGAGGATGTTTCGAGAATGATGATGGCAACTAATGTGGTCTGCATACAATTGACGTATGTATTAATCATGATAGGAGTTGTATGAGTCTCAAGTAAAAATGTTTTGGAAATGGTGGCAACATATGTACAAATATGCTTGATACAATTGATGTATGAAATAGTGTAAGAGCTGTAAGAGCCCCTAATAAAATGACATAGATAATAATAAAAAGTTGAGTAACTGAAAGAATTCCTTCTGCAGAGATATTCTTGCTCCTCTCTATGTGCTCCCCACACTAACAGCCTGGCCAGCAGTCGGAGCCAGATCTCCAGGGGATGCATGTGCACTCTGGGGTAGAGAAGCCTGCTCTCTGGATGTCATTGGGAATTTAAATACAGATTGCTGTGATGAGCATCTAATACAGGAAACTTTTTAAATAGCTTTAATTGATTACATTGCAAGCAAGGTAGTTGGTAGTTAGATAATTTAATGGATCAGTTTTTAAAATTTTACATGAAAATTCACCAGGTTATAGTTTTACTTTGAAACATTTATTGTATTGCCCTTGAGGTCATTTAGAATTGCCTGCCATGTTAATATCAATAGCTATGTGTCAAAACCCCACCCTACCTGCACCATTTCGTTGATTCCGACTCATAGCAATCTTATATGGGTTTTTAAGCCTATAAATCTTGGTGGGCGCAGACAGGCCTCATTTTTTCCCTGCAGAGTTTGAGTCTCTGACCTGGCAGTGGGTGAGATGCTGAACTGTTACGGGCAAGCTTGGTAGATGAAACCCGCCAGCCAATCCATGCCTAATTCCCAAAACCTCACATGTAATATTCAGGTTTTTAAAGCATTCATAATTCTTTTTAGATAAAAACTTTTTATGCTAAATATTTATTTTGATAAGGATGACCACACATGAGAATTATGCTACTATTATAGTTTTAATTTTATTTTCAAGTTTTACACAAATCCAAAGCAAACTCACTGTCATAGAGTTGATTCTGACTCTTGGTGACTCTAGAAAACAAAGTAGACTGCTCTTGTGGGATTCCAAGAGTTGACAGCCCCTCATCCTCCCTTGGAATGGCAACTGCTTTTGAATCACTTACCTTGTGGTGAGCCGTCCAATGAGTGACCACTGCACTCTAGGACTCCTTATGTTATACATTAGGTCTTCAAAAAAAAAAAAAAAAAGAAAATGGAATAAAAGGTAATGGGATTTTTCTACAAATTCTTAAATCCCTCTCGTGAATCAGTTACAGTTTACACTTATCAAGAAAAGAATGTTAAAGTAGTAATTTTGTTATAAATGGCGTTTTTCTAAAGCCCTGTCGGTGGTTTGAATGCACCACATGCTGTGCAGGACAGATAGGTGGCAGTCTGTGCCTCTAAGATTGATTGCTTTGCAGACCTTACTCTACACACCTACTCTGCCCTACTATGAGACCCACTCCAGAGCAGTGGGCAAAGATTCAGTTCATGGTAAATTAGTTGTCAGGTTGATACTATTCTAAAATCCAACTTCTTATTGTTTAGAAATCAATAGAGCAATGATTTTTTAAAAAAGAATGTTTATCCTTGATGAGTGAAAGCAAATTTTTAATAAATGTCATACATTACTCACATCCATAACAGCACCATAAAAAGGTGGTGAGCTATTGTCCCTTAAAGTTCAACATCCTTCATCTGCCGTGTCCTGAATGTTCTTAAATGGCATGTGCATGAAACATAGATCTTTTAAAAATGCCCTTTACATGAATCTGTATTTTTTTAATGCCATGTTTTTTAGATTCTTATATGTTATCCTTTAAAGGTTTGTTTTTTTTTTTGTGGGGGGGGGGGGGCATCACTGCCTCTGGTGGTCATGGGCGCTACCCAGTGCTGCTCCTGAGAGCCGCCGCTGAATTTGACCACCAAGCCCTTGGGCCGCAGTCCCACACTCAACCACTTACACCTCCGTTGCTCAGCCCCTTTAAAGATTTTTTTAAAACATTTTTCTATATTTTATGGAGCATTTGTAATCTGCTGCTGTAAACAAAAAAAAATCATGACTGTTGAGTCAATTCCAGCTCACAGCAACCCTATATCGGGCTTCCCAGGCAGTGAACCTTTACGGGACCAGGTAGTCTCAACCTTCTATCGTGGAGAGACCAGTGCGTTTGAATTGCTGACCTTGTGCCTAGTAGCTCACTACCTTATGGTGCCATCAGGACTCCTTTTCAGGATGTTATGATTCTCTCCTGTTTGGTTGCTTGCTGACCCCGAAGTAGTTTCTATTTCCTTGTGTCCATGTAGTTGTGCAATATGTACACAAGATTACTGACTAAAATGACCCTTCACAGACTTGGACGGATATTCGTGAAATCCTGGTGTCCTTTGGGAGAAGGGTGCTGTGCTACCCACTGTATCGCCATTTCAAGCTGGTGCTGAAGGCCTGCAGAGATACAGTAGAGATACTCCAACTTGGTAAGACATTGCTGTGCTTGTGAGAGGGAGAAAATGGTAAGCTTTGCGTGTATGGAGTAGAAATGATCTATCCCAAACCCAAGCATCCCCCAGCCCGAGCCACGTAGAGGGAGTAGCCTCCCAATCCAGGCGCAGGGTCTCCGAGCAGTGCGGCACTCTTCATTGACAGTCCTGTGGTGGCAAGCGTAGTAGCAGTCCTGGCCAATGGGTGGTGCAGTGTATTGTATCACTCTGTATTTCCTGAATGCTTAGAGCTTTCTACATGCTAAATATAGGACTATGGGGAAAAGAACAAATAAAGTAAATGGCATGCCCTTGTGAGATTTACAGATTCATAGAGGAGACAGGTGACAAATAAGCAAGTTATTCCAAGATACCCATAATCACGTTATAAGACAGAGTAGAACTGCCTTTGGAGGTTTCCAAGGCTGCGATTTTTTTATGGGAGTAGAAAGCTTGTTCTTTCGCCCATGAGTTGGAATGAACCGATGGCAGTCATCTTGGTTTTTTTAGTTTATTCTGAGAGAAACTGAAAAGTGCAATGCTGGGGAAGTTGAGATGGCACTGCGATCATTCAGAAATCACCTAACTGAGACATAGGATATCAGAAAAAAATTCCTAAAAAGCACACGTACACTCAGGACTATTGACTATTGAGAAGTCTAAGCTGAAAAGACAAAAAGGTGCTTGCTTAAAGGATGAGGGAATTTCAGCTGCTGAAAAATATGGAGAGTGGGCTGAGCCCCGGTGGCGTAGTGGTTGTGCGCGGGACTGCGGCCCACTGGGACGGAGGTTCAATTCCAGCAGTGGGGCTGGGCCTCCTACTCCCACCGCCGGAGCAGTGATGCAAAAAAAAAAAAAAAAAATGTGGAGAGTGCCCTAATAGCATCTTTGGAACTAGTATTCATTTCCAAAATAATGACTTTGGAGGAGATACCATCCGTTTGTGTGACTCAATTCTGGCAAATTGATTTTTTTTTAAATATCATTTTAATGGGGCTTGTACAGCTCTTCTCACAAACCATACGTCCGTCCATTGTGTCAGGCACATTTGTACATATGTTGCCATCATTTTCAAAACATTTTCTTTCTACTTGAGCCCTCAATATCAGCTCCTCATTTTTTCTCTCCCCCACCTTCCCTCCTTTATTAAATTACAAATTTATAACTTACATTATTTTTTCATGTCTTACACTGACTAATGTCTCCCTTTACCCACTTTTCTGTTGTTTATCCCCCTGAGAGGAGATTATATGTAGATTATTGTGATCGGTTCCCCCATTCTCCTCCCCACCTTTCCCTTTCCCTCTTGGTCTCCCTACACTCATTATTAGTACTGAAAGGTTATCTGTCTTAGATTTCCTGTGTGGTGAGTTCTGTACCAGTATACAGGCTCTGGTCCAATTGAATTTGTGAGGTAGAATTGGGGTCATGACTGTCTCCTATCTGGAGGACGGATGTAGGGAGGAGTGGGCAGGGGGAGATGTCGGGCAGTGTAAGATAGGACAAAACAATAATGATTGCAGAGTAATGAGGGCTTGGGGGGAGGGGGATAAGGTTGGAAGGGGAAGGAAGGGGGGCTCATCATGGGCCCAAGTAGAAAGGCAAATGTTGGGAGAATGTTGACAAGGGCAGGTAAGTGGGGGTGCTTGGCACAGTATATGTAACTTACGTATTGAACTATGTAGGATGGAAAGCTATGTATGAGCCCCCAGTAAAATGATTAAATAAAAAAAATCCCCCCACCAAAAAAAGAATTGGGTCATGATAATGGGGGAAAGGAAGCATTAAAGAACACTAGAGGAAAGTTGTATGTTTTCCAGGTACTATACTGCACCCTGACTAGCTTGTCTCTTTCTTGTGACCTTTCTGTAAGGGGATGTTCATTACTCTACAGCTGGCCTTTGGGTCTCCACTCTGCCCCCCTCCCCCATTCATATTGATATGATTTTTTGTTCTGGATCTTTGATGCCTGATAACTGATCCCATTGATACCTCATGGTCACACAGGCTGGTGTTCTATATGGATTTTTTTGCTTCTCAGTTAGATGACTGCTTGTTTATCTTCAAGCCTTTAAGACTCCAGATGCTTTATCTTTTGATCACCGGGCACCATCAACTTTCTTCACCACATTTACTTAGCACCCATTTTGTCTTCTGCAATCATATCAGGAAGGTGAACATCACAGAGGCCAAATTATTTGAGCAAAGTGTTCTTGTGTGGAGGGAGTACTTGAGTAGAGACTCAATGTCCATCTGCTATTTTGTATATAAATTTATATGTTAAGTATCATAGCTCTATTTCCCTCTAATTATATGTAAATATGTTTACATATGTACATTTCTATATTTAGACCTCTCTAAATGTCCTTTGCCTCCTAGTTCTTTCCTCTATTTCCTTTTACTTTCCTCTTGACCCACTATCATATGTGGCCTTCATTCAGGTTTCAGTAATTACTCTTGGCTACATTACCCTTGATCAAGCCCCACCAGGTGTTCTATACCATCCTCGCCATTGATTTTAGATCACTTATTCCCTTGTCCCTGGGTTGATTGACACCCCCTTTCTTTCCTCTGTCTCCTCCTCTCTAGTGTCCCCCTGGAATTGTCAGTCCAGTTTTCTTCTCCGGATTGTTTATCCCACCTATCTTATGTAGGTAGACAAGCAGAGACAATAAGAAGCACAAAAATAAGACAGAGCAAAACAAAGCCACAAAAGAAAACAGAAACAAAACAAAAGAAGAACAAAATCAACAGCAAAAAAAGAAAAGTCTATGGATAGTTCCAGGTCTGCTTGTTGACCTTTAGGAGTGTTTTCTGGTTGAGCCTATTTTTGGTATTCCCCAGGAACTTCATTGCTTTGCTCCCCTTGCTGCTCTGTTGCACGCCTTAGCATTTTGCCCCAGTGTGGTGGGGTCCGATTGAGACAGGGTCCCACCCTGTTCCTCCAATGTTGTCCCCTGTAGCACTATGGGTCAAAAAATATGGAATACTTTATGAATTTGCATGTCATCGTTGCTCAGAGGCCATGCTGTCATTCCAATTTTAGCATATGTGCTGCCAAAGCAAGCCCTGGCCAATTGACTTAAAGTGGTCACTTCTCTCTCTCTTTTTTTTTTTGTTGAGCATCACTGCCTCTGGTGGTCGTGGGCGCTACCCAGTGCTGCTCCTGAAAGCCGCCGCTGGATTTGAACTGCCAAGCCCGTGGGCCGCAGTCCCACATTCAACCACTTACGCCACCGGGGCTCAGCCCAAGTGGTCACTTCTTACAGTCTCCTTTGGGGGAGTTTCTTCAGCCTTTTGTCTTGCTACCCACATGTTTTGAAGCCTGCTTTTTAGACTGCTGGGCACAATGGAGAAAAGAAAGGAGGGTCTTCCTTCTATGACCAGCAGAACTTCCTTGATTAAAGGAAAGATCACATTCCTAATTTGATCTTGTTCCGAGTGTAACCTATGTACTTACAGTCATCTGGGCCTTGGGATAAGTCATGTTTGAGGTAGCTTCTATCACACTTAAGCAGACTCTCTGCCATTGGGTCAATGTGGAGTCAGTCATATCAACCGTAGAAGGGGATGACTGCCTCGGGAGTTTATGAGCCTGTACCTATTTATAGGAGTAGAAAAAGAGCACTGTCTTTGCCTGCAGAGACCGGTGGTTTAGAACAGCATATCTTGTCATTCACAGCCTGGCATCTAAATTCGACACCACCAGGCTGCTATTAAAGTTGACATTAATTATAAAATGTAATCATACCATTTTTTTTTTCATCCAGCTGGCAGGACTAGGTCTGTTTTGTTTTGGGGGGACTGTGGATTATGGGCCAACAGAATATCCACCATTGAGAAATCTGCCTTCTCAAACTGTGGGAATCAGTATTTTACATGTTATTTCTTCTTCCACTCAAGATCCTTCTGGAATTACTGATGTTACCTTGAAAAATTAATCTACTACAAATGACTGACAGTTAAACTTTGAAGAGTAATTAGTTACATATTACAATTAATTTCTAGCTTTAAGTCATGCACGATTATCTGGGCAAAAAAAAAAAAAAAGATTATCTGGGCATTACTCCTAGAGTGAAAGAGTGGGGATGTAGTTTGTGACTGTCCTGTTACACAATGGCTACCTAGTGGCCAAACTGTCAAATGGTGACAACTCACATATGTAGGCAGGGGCACATGTGTACAAAGGGCTATTCGTTTCTTTTTATTCTGGGAAATAGTCTAGTTCCCTAGATTTTTATTTGAAAAGAAATCGGTTCTGTGATTATACAACCAAAAGTAAATTTGTTTGTCTTGATTTACATGTTAATTACTCAAACAGTTTTACTTAGTAAGTCAGAAGTGAAACTTGGGCTTTTCATCATTATCAGTCTTATAAGAAGTTGCCTTCTCAACTGTGTTCAGATAGCAATAGTACACGGGAGTGAACCCTGGAGGCCTGTCAGCTGAAAAGGAATCTGGGCATGTTGTTAGTCCTGTTCAGTGTGTCTAGAGCAAACAGTGCTGAGACGCAGGGCTGGAATCACGCCAGCAGCAGTGGGTGACAAATCTGCATGTGGCTTGGAACCTGTGTTTGTGCAGGTGGATGGCCCAGGATATCATGAGTGGCACTGATGTGTCTTGTTTGTTTGCTCCTCCCAACCACACTGCCCCACATTGTAGTTGGGGTAGATTCCATTTGACAAGTAATGCTTTCCAAGAATGAATTTGTGCCTACTTAAAATTCAAAATGCTGGCCCTTATCGAAGCTGCAGTTGCTTCCACATAGCTGCTGTAGTCAAAAAAGAGCCCACAGTGAGTCTTTCCCTTGACGGTCGCTGTTCAGTTTGCTGTAACCGATCAGCAACATTTCAGGAAAGTACATTCCCTTCCCGTGTCAGCCATCATGTAGTCGGAGTGAGTCCTTAATTGAAATCGGAGTGAGTCCTTAATTGAAATCGGCATGCTTGAAGAGGCCAGCAAGATGGCTTGCATGTGCAGGGTGGGGGTGGGGGTGGGGGCAGTGGAGACTGTTGGTAAGACCAGGCCGATGGTCTTTCAGGAAGCTCTTGGCAGTGCTCTGCACCCCTGGCCTGAAGCTGAAGTGCACAGTAAGGGCCACCTTGTGTTGAAAGTTGAAACGTTTGATTGAGGGGTCCTTGAACCCTGTGCCTGACCTCCAAACCTCTGTACTGCGTCAAAAAAAAAAAAAATTCTAAACGCAACCATAGTGACCGCACTTTTATTTTCAAGGTCAGTATAGCTCTTTCCTAGTTGAAAGTAATGAATAACTTTCTCCTAAAGAAATAATTGGTCTTAAATGCAACAAGTTTCTAAAACCAAAGTAAGAATGCTTTTGAATGTATAAGATATTTTATTAGAGCTATTTGACTAAGATCTGCATTTTCATCTGCATTTTCAAGTCATGAGTTTGCTTTATATTAGCTTTCACAAGAATTTCTTCCGTGGGCTATTTTTCATTTTGTCTTTCTTCTTCCACCCGCCTCCCTCCTTCAGAAGAGGCTGCACATTTATCTCTCACTGTTGCTATATTCAAACTCCTTCAAGGTTAGGAAACCCTGCTTGTCCCTATTTCTATTCTAGTGCTTAGCCAAGATCTTGCACATGGAATTGCTGTCCCTGGAACAAGGAGCCTGGGGCATGTGAATGGAACAGCCCCCACCCCCCTTTTTTCCCCTCTAGTTTCGATTTTGTAAGCAACTTTCACACTTTCTGCTTATTCCAATCTTTGGAGAGAGAAGATTGGGTAGAGTCCTTTGTGGAAGGGTCACTTACCATTGAAAAAGAACAAGAAAGGGATAGAGCAAGTTTTCCTAAAATAGCTTCAGAAGTTTTCTTCTATTTAGGAATGACATAGTTTAATATCTAGTTATACATTTTTTATACTATGCACCAAGTTTGTTTTTATAATAATAGCTACATTTCATTGATCTTTACAAGGGCATCCCTCATACAGTTTCCATATTCTTGTTTAACATTGTTTCTTATAAGACAGAATACGTGATACACATTTTGTCCTTTATGATCTTCATTGGAAATGGGTCAGAAATACTCTTGGTTTTCTTTTAACAGTTCTATTGGAATATAATCCACATATCATACAATTTAGTAATACAACCACCTAAAGAAGAGGGGTACAATCATCACCACAATCAGTTTTAGAACATTTTCTTCTGTACTCATCATTAGTAGCGCCCCACCCAAACACCCATGCCATACCAAGGAATCATTGATTCAGTTACTGTTTCTATAGGTTTACCTATCCTGGATTTTACATATAGAAAAACCTTGAAAAACAAAAACCTAAAGACTAGCAATAATAACAAAGTAAAGCACATGAAAATGTCAATCAAAAAGAAAAAATATTAAAAAGTAGAACCAATTGAAAAGAGATCATAAGGGACATCAAATGAAAAAGTCCTAAATTTTAACATAACTGCATGTGTTCAGCTTGGTTGACTGGAGATACAAATCCAGTGACACTCTTGAGCTTAGTTAGTATCATGAAGTAATTACATTGCAAGAAAGCATGATAGCCCTGTCCAACTAAAGTCCATAAATCCAATACTAGTCCATAAGTCCTTGTTCAGATTCATGCAGCCACATGCAATGATCCCAAATACAAGAAGATCATGGCCAGTGGGTGCAGAGGTATGTGGATTCATTGAAGCTATGTGGTCATTGGAAACATGGCAGGACACCTGCAACTCTCATGGTGGCCACAGAGCCTTAGCAAGCAGGTAGGAGGAGTGGTAGAGTAAGGAAAATGTACCCAGGATACTCCTTATGAGAAGGTCACATCCCAAGGACACAGCATCAGACTGTGACCTGATTGATGGCCTGACTCCTCTCCTAGCCAGAAGTGTCTAATTGACATAAAATCATGTAATTTATGCTTATTACCCTGCATCTGCAATAATCCTCTTTCCAATACATTGCACATTAGCACAAGGCTATTCACTTCGCTGGTCCATGGTCAGAGGGGATTCACTAAAGGCTTAATCCACATGTATTTCCCCTGTATTTATTTTTTAAATTGAAACCATTTTTATATGGTTCAAAAGGGAGATCATATGATACTACATAAAACAATGAAAAGAAAGTTGGTACAGCTGCATTCTGTTTGGGTCTTAGTGTAACAAGTGAAGGAGCAAGTGATAGACCCCACATGGCACAGCACTGTAGCTCACAGTAAAGCCATAGTCACAAAGATGCTCTAGCTAGCACGTTGGGCCTGGCCCCTTTGGCTGGGCCAGAGTGTGTGTCAACAACCAGCCTGTATTACGTAAGATCATACAGTTTGCTACACGTTATTCTAGAACAGAGAGAAAGAAAGAGATGAAGAGAAAGGATTCCCATCCAGGAGTTCAACTTCCTCAGCAGTCAAAACCAATGCTGTATTGATTGCACAGTGGCTATGAGTCAGGTGTACTTATTTTTAGGCCCCCCAGCTCTCAATCTTGGCCCTCTTCTTTATAACCCCAGACTCCATTTCATTTCTCTGTTTATGAGCTGAGGAGGAATGTATGTAAGTCAGGGGTGAAGTTATATAATATACAGACTTCAAGGTAAGGGAATTTCCCCATGAACAATTTTGAAGTTCCCTTGTGAATAAAGCACTGGGTACACAGCAAGAGGGTAGCTACTACTATAATAGAAAGGCGACCCTTTAGGACAGGGTAGAACAGCCCCTGTGCATTTCTGAGACTATAACGCTTTACCAGAGTAGAACTCCTCATCTTTCTCCTATGGAGTTGCTGGGTGTTTCGGACTGCTGCCTTAGGGTTAACAGTCCAATTCATATCCCACTAAGCAGCCAGGGATCCTGTAGCCTCACTGTGTTTCGGAATCCAGCTCAGTGGCAAGAATCTGAGTTCTGAGCTTGATACACCTGAAGAAGTCCTAACCCAGCTTCCAAGAATTTGGAGTGTGGTTGCTGGAAGAAGCAATGCCTGATGAGAGGTTTGAGTGGTATACAGTAGAGGTTGGTTCGGGGATTATGCCTTTTGGACAGAGGTTTGCTGTGTGTTAAGTTTGTTATCTATATTAATGTTAATAATAGGCTATTTTAAAAATTGAGGTAGTGCTATGAATGTGTGTTCAAAATAGTTACTGCTTCAAATATGTACTTCCTATTACAGCTCAGGAATATAAGAGGTTAAGTGGCCCTAGAGAAATTTGTGGAAGAAAAAAATGATAAGAATTGAAAAACCTTCAATTGCCAAATTGAATGTATATGTGTGCTGTTTCCTCAGAGCCTTGCATTGGGACAAGCTAGCACACTTTGGTTCTCTAAATTTTGATAAATTAAAATTTTTTTTACCTTATCCCTTGAAATAATATTAAATGAATTTATAAGGTATCACTTCTGATCATATAATCTAATCTGTTTTAATATTCTAGCCAGATAGCTACTAAGTTACATATTTTAAGATGATAACAAAGTTGGTTTATGCTTTACTAATAAAAGACCAAGCAGTGTTCACTTTGGTTTATTTTGAATAACCTCCTCTTTACCTCTTTTTGACTTCCTGTCTTCTGTAGCTCAAACTGCTAAAGGGCAGAACTAGATATCCAGAGAACTAAAACCCTTAGCAGCTATCATGTCCATAAAGGAGAAGAGAGTGAGCAACTTTTCATTATTGCCCTGTGCTGGTTTATAGCCAGCAAGAAGACCGACTGTTCTTATAATTTCCTAGAGATGGGAGCCATTGCTTAAGTGGTTCCAACCGTGATAAGATCTGCTAATGAGAGATTATTGCCCAACCTGATTTGCTAATAGCAAGATTTTCAAACAGCCATTTGATTCTAGTTTAGAATAACTCAATCTTACCTTTGTCTTAAGATGTATTTGCCAAGATGCCACATCTATCCAGTGCAGGCAAGCACACTTCTCTTCATTTACCTTTTCTTTCAAGGAAAGTTTAGTGCACATGGTTTATTTTACATAAGCACATACATCACCGAATCTCTAGGTGGTGCTAGTGGTTTATGATCAGATGCTCACTGAAAGTTGGTGGTATGAACCCACAGAGCACTATTGCTCAAGAAAGACCTGGCAGTGTGCTTCCACTAACATGACATCCAAGAATACGTGGTCGGGCTATGCTATCTGCAGTACACGGGCTCACTGAGGGTTGGAATCAGCTCAATGATAGCAAGTCTCAAGGGAAGCTAGAGAACAAGTGGGCTTCTATGTAACTAGGAGTTGTATTAAATACTGTTTACTTTCGACCTACTTGTTGCTGTCATTCATATTTCCTTTATGTGGTGGACATTAGACAGTCGTTTTCCCTTGGCTAAAATAATCTCGGCATTTGCCTTTCACAGACCAGGACACGAGCATTACAGTGCCTGGGAGAGCTTGGGAAAAAGAAACCTTTTTTCCATGGACCAGTTAGATCATAGAGAATCCCTAACTCTGGGACTGAACATCCTAGAGAAGCTCTAACCTGTTAGTGCCTTCCTGCAGTGAAAATAGTTACCGTGGTTACGGTGCAAGGAGCCACCTCCTTATCAGCCCTCTATCCCCACTGTTCATGTTCCACCAGGCAGTGAACTGCCTGAAATTGGTCACTTTGCAGTGTCTTTGAGCAGAAATAACTCTTGGATTTAAGCCTCAGCAGTGTTTTATGCCCTTACGATACTTGAAGAGCCTTCAACTGAATTCAGTCCCTCAGGAGCCAGGTCTTGTGAGGCCACTGGCTGTGTGACACCCTGGAGCACTGTTAAGATAAATACTTGACAACCCAATTGAGCTGTCAGTACAAGTAAGCCCGGGGGAGAAAAGCTTCATGCTCTGGTCTCTAGCCTGTGATGTGGTAATCATCTCTGGTGATTTACTTAGAACAAAAGAGATCAAATAGGACTTGGGGGTAACAACACACATTGTTGGCAAAGGATAGTTTGAGAGCTATTTTGTTCTATCTTGTCAACCGCCAGTTTTGCCAAATGTGTCACATCACATACTGTGAAAATAACTTGAATAAGGCTTGCAATTAAAACAGAACTTTGGAGGAAATCTCCTAACTTTCCCTTTTAAAGCTGCCTGTGGTCAGGTGCCATGGAGCGGATTCCTACTCCACAGCAGAAAGCTCTGCACAATCTGGAAGCAACCTCGCCATTGTTCACCTGTTCGACCCCCTTGTTGCAGACACGGGACCTGTTGTCTTCTGGAGACCCTTCCTCTTTTTCCCCTGTCTTGAGGGCCATTCTCTACCAAACATGATGTCCTTCACCAGGGTTTGGTCTCCTTATAACATGTCCAAAATCTCACCATCTTTGCCTCTAAGGAGCATCCTGTCCCTGTTTCTTCTGAGACAGATTTGTTTGTCCTTTTAGCAGTCTCTGGTACTTTGAATATATTGCTTTGGTGCCACAATTCAAATGCATTGATTCTTCTTCACTTTTGCTTATTCAGTGTCCAACTTACAAAAGCATATGAGGCGATTGCAGTATCATGGCTTGGATCAGACTCCCCTTAGTTCTCCAAGTAACAGTATTGCTTTTCACTCTCTAAGGAGGCCTTGTGCAGCCGATTGACCTAATGTCACAGGTCTTCTGACTGCTGCTTCCATGCGCATTGATTATGGATCCAAGCAAGACAAAATCCTTGACAAAACTTCAACCTTTTCTCCATTTATCTTGATGGTACCTATTGATACAGTTTTGAGGATCTGTGTCTTCTTTATTTTGCATTGGAATCCATATTGAAGTCTGCAGTCCTTGATTCAGTGCTTCAATCCGGTGCTTCAAGACCTCCTCAGCAAGCAAGGTTGGATCATCTGCATATCATAAGGCTTATTATTAAGCCTTTCTCCAACCCTGAGGCGACAATTTTCAAAACTGCCTTGCATATGATTTTTAAAAATTAATTGATTTAAATATTGGTAACATTCACTTGTCAAAATTTAAGGATTGGCTGTATATGTGAGTATGTTTTAACTTTTTGTTAAACAAAAAGAGTGTTTACTGTAGATTATTTGGAAATAGAGTAATTGGTAAGAAGTATGAAGAGCCACTTGTAATTGCACATGTCAGGCATTCATGTGAGGGGGCTTCAAAAAGTGAATGGGAGAATCTCATGTTTCCACGAACTTTTTGATGCCTCTTCAAATATGTTCAGTGAATGCTGTTAATATTGTTAGGGTATATGTAAAGTGACCAGATTGTAACATTGGTAAAGTGGGCCACCATTGACCAGGGGTGGTGGTGGGGGGTTGGTGGTGGTGGTAATATTCCCTTCCCTTTCTCCCGCTGTTTCCTAGTTTGTCATGCATTCTTTCCAAAAATCGGGACTTTTTTAAAATGCCACGGGACGTGGGAAAAATTCTTGAAGATTGGGACTGTCCTGCCAAAAGCGGGACATCTGGTCACTTCGACGGGTAGTGGGGGAGAGAGGGTTCTTGATTAAAAATTTGGTCTATATGGAGCAACAAAAATTTTCATAGAATGCAAAAATAGAGTTGTAATATATTTATTTTAATTTAAAAATGCCTCAGGACGCTGTTAAATTCTTAAAAAGCAAGACTTCTGGTCACTTTACTTTAGGTATATGTAAGTTTACTATTTGTTGTTTTTCCCCCCTCATCTATGTGGTCTTGTTTTTTTCTTTTAAGAAAATGACTATAAATTGGTGAAAAGAAAACTGATTATTTTCTAAGGACCATTTAGATCATAGAGAATCCTAATTCTGGGAATGAACATCCTAGAGAGGCTCTAACCTGTTAGTGTCTTCCTGCCATGAAAATAGTTACTGTGGTTACGGTGCAAGGTGCCTTCTCCTTGTCTACCCCCAAGCCTATTCATGTGCCACCAGGCAGTGAACTGCCTGAAATTGGTCACTTTTCTGCAGTGCCTTTGAGCAGAAATAAGCCTTAGCCATGTTTTATGTCCCTAAGATACATAAACCTTCCTCCAGTTCACAATAAGGAAAATGAAAATGGAAATGGTTCAAAATATGCAAATATTCTATAAACCTTTTAAAATAAGAAAACATTTGCTGCTTGACATATTTTTTTGCACAATAGTAGGAAAAGTTTTTGTGATAGTAGGAAAAGGTGGTTTGCCTGTGGCCCTTAGTGATAGAGCAGTCTCACCATTAGGTTTTTCTGGTCAATGAATCGACACAAAATTGTTGGCACTGACTCCTCACAAAGGAGAGGGCTTCAGAAAGTTCATGGGAAAATGGAATGAAAATAATGGAATTTGTGCACAAATTTGTTGAAGCTCCTTATAGTATGTGACCCTTAATTAACTCCATGTAGTTTTTCATTTAAAAAAATTTTTTTTCTATCAATTGTTACTACCAGCACCTGAATTTAGGCCTTGTCCTCAGTCCTGGCTGGTTGCCTTGGTCTCCCTACCTTGTTGCGGTCTGACTTGTGCCAGACTCACCTGCTCATTCTCCCTAATTCCTTACATGAGCCACTGCTCATCCAAATGGCTTTCTTCTTTCCCCCCAACTACATTTTGAGGGCCTTCTGCCCCTTTTCATACTGTTCTCCTGTTAGGCATACATGGCCCTTCAGCATTCAGTGGTTTACTGTCTTCGAGGCTCAGCTCCAAGTCTTGTGTTTTCTATCAGTGTGCCTTGCTTATGTGAATAAGGTTTGTGGGCATGAGAGACAGTATTTTGGGGAGTCACTCTATAGAGATGTTTATAGGTGGTAATAAGTGAATAGTCTGTTTTTCTTTTGAAGAGCTATAGTTGACTTCAAAATCTTTAAGCTGATGGTTATCAAACAACTAAGCTCCTTGCCTTTCCATCTACACTGACACACACAGAAGAAAGAAGGGATGGGGGTGATGGAGGGGAAGACAGACAAGCAGACATTGACAAAGCCCTGACAGTTTTTTCCAATGTTGTTATTAAAACTTTAAAAAACAAAAAAACTCTTACAAGTTAATGTTAGTTCTCCTTTATTTCCCCCCTTTTGGATAAGCTGGCTAACTTGCTTTCATTAATTCTGTGAATTTTGATTGTATTCCTTCCTCCTCTTTCAAGCTCTGTCTTTGATATTAACCCAAACCAGGGACTTTCGAGGTGATTTTGGCTCTACAGAAGGTTCATGGTTGTTTTTTCTCAGAAACACATCACCAGGACTTTTTCTGAGGTGCTTCTGGGTGGACTTGAACTTCACTTGTTTGCTAACATTCCTGGCATGGAGAGGAGTAGGTGTTTGCATCATCCTGCGACTCTGACCTTCAGCATTACTGATGTAATTAAAATAGGCCCTGAGTGGGGGCACCAACCCTACTCCTTTGACATACTTCACCCACCTGGGCCACTCTGCTAAGTCACAGCTCTGATCTTCACTTAACGAAGTAAAGTTGACCTCTTGTAGTTTTTAGACCTTCTGAGATTCAACTCCATGGCAATAAGTGAAGTCATATTTATTCTCTTTAACCAACCTATTCTGACTAATCTAGTAGCAGATTTTTTAGTGTCATTTCCCCCTTCTATATACGAGGAAACTTCATAGTTGTTTTCTTTTCAATGAAAAATACTTGATATGTGTCACTCAGCTAGAGCTATGTTGGCTGTTAACAACTACAGGGATAAGTGTTTGCCAGCTTGCCTGACAAATACTACTTTTCCCGTACAACTCCGTTGTAACTGCTTAATTAGCATCAGCAGGTTTTTTACTTCTGACATTGTTATTGTTTGGCGATTTCCACGTTCTGCTAAATGACTTTTCTTTAAGATGAGCCCACAGATAGACCTCAAACGGAGATAGTCAGATATAGTAGAATAGCAGCCGCATCAGCATTCAACATAATCGGATCTCGACATGAAAGTTTGAGGAAATTTTGCATCGGAGCTCAAAACATCAGAATCTGACCTGACACATGTGATGTTTGTAAGCAAAAGTATTTTGTGTTTCAGTCTCTCAGCATTAGTTGGCAGTTAGTATGCATTGTTTAAACTTTTTGCCGCTCTGTTTCAAGCTTTTTGCTATAATTTTCTTAGTTTTTGTGGCTTTTTGTACAATCTCCAGGAGCTCCGGACGTGAGCTATCTATCTGGCCGGCATCTTCCCGGGGGTCACCTGAAGCTTCATAGTTTTAAAAAGCTAACAAAGATATGTCCCCTGCTCTCAAGGGTTTACTGCGTACTTGCGTCTTGAATAATCAATGCTGGGATATAGACATGCATGGTAGATAGTCACTGGAAACAGCCAGATCGGAATTTAGGTGCGCGCCCCCCTCCCCCAATTCCATGGCATCGTGAGCCTTGGGTTCTCCTGGGGGTGATGTGGAGGATCCACTAAGTTTCTTCCTTTGCAGAATTTAGAAAAGAAGTCCTAGGGAAGTCAGCCTAGGACTTCCTGAAGGAATGAAGACTTGAGCTGGACCTTGAAGCCTGGCTGGGAGTTTGTTAGGTGGAATGGAGACAGAAAGGCATTTCAGGTGAGGGGACCAGTTGTGCAAAAGCAGGGAAACAAATCTTCAGCAAGCCTGGCAGCTTTAGCAAGTGGAGCTTGGCAGAATCATGCAGATCTGAGACCGGGAGTTGTGTGTCAGAAAGTTACAGGGGAGAGTCAGGGATCAAACAAGGAAGAAGAGTCTTATCTTCTAGGCCTGAGATGGTAACGCAGGCTGTAGCTAACAAAGGACAGGTCCAAGGGGAATTCATCACACCTTGATGTGTGAGGTCGTGGGATGAGACATTACAAAACCCTCTCCTAGGTGACTAGCTTGTCATTCGCTCATTGACTGGATTGTCAGCTACCACAAGGGAGCTTTCCAGTCTTCTTTTCAAGTGTTAGTAGTGGTAAATGTGGAATGGAGCAGTTTAAGGACCTGGAGATGTCATTATTGAGTTCGTGATGCTCACATCATGTTGTCAAAAAGCCAGGTGGGAAATGCCAGCGCCTATCCAGGGCCTTCATGAAGTCAGGATATAGTATTGTCAGGCTTTCTGACAATAGACAATTAGAATGAAACTGTTAGACTGAAAACGATCTGTTTCACAGATCAAAGGAGGAAGTGCTACTATATACTGAGCCATTTACTTCAAATTTTGAAGAATTCCAGGAAGTTTGGAACTTCTACAATCTGGTTGTAGGGTTGTGAAAGATTCCTTTTGTAGATTTTGTTTGGGATTAAAATTAGGCATATGTTATAACCAGGAAGAATGGCTTTTCCCTAAATGGTGGTTTTTTGTTGAATTACATTTGAAGTAGTCCTCCAACGTGTTTAAGATTTCCATCTTAGTTGTCTTCGTTTTTTTAAGGTGTTAAAACTTGTTAGCACTAGATAATTTTTAGTGAAAAATGGTAACATAGAAGCAATCTTCAATGTTTCTTATGTAAAATATATGGCACAAAATTAGCAATTTCAGCCATTTTTCACTTTCCTGTATAATGTACTGTATGATGGGTTATTACAGCCACTGTGTTGTACAGCCATCATAGTACTGTATTCCCAAAAGTTTCACATCACTCAACTGTAAACTTACTATTCCTTTATTCCTTAAGCAATAGTTTCCCCTTCTGCCTCCACCCCATCCAGGCGCTGGTAGCTATTAATAAGCTTTACTCTACATTTGCCTATTCTAAGTAGTGGGATCATGCAAAATGTAACCTTTATGTCTGACTTATTTCAGTCAGCATAATGGTCTCCAAGCTCACCCATCTTAGTCACATGTACCAAAACTTCATCTCTCTTTATGGCTGCAGTTGTATGGGCCCTTGGCTGGTTCCTGTCTTTTGTCTATGGTGAATAGTGCTGCAATAAGCATTGGGGTGCAAATAGCTATTTGAGCTTCAGCTTTTAAGCATTTGTGATATGTAGTTAGGAAGAGAATCGCTGGGTCATATGGTAATATAATCATAAGGTTTTCAGGATTGGGCCAGATTAGGCAATGTTTTATTCTTTTGTACATAATGTCACTGAGTTGGAACCAAAGGTACCTAGCAATAAGATTGAATTGAGTTATGAAATACATATATGCATATATAATCTAATTAAAATTAAGGTGAATTTGAATATTCTTATAATCCTTGCATCTAATTAGGGGGAAAGTCCCTTCCTGTCGTTCAAAACACCTGTAGTTGTGCTTTATAGTGTTTTATGGTGATCACAATTGATCAGCTATAATATAATCTTACGAGTAGAAAGATTATTTTTTTTCATTCACAGTTCTTAGGAAAATAGTAAAGGGGCTTGAACCTAGTAGGACTGATAGGTTTTCATGTACTAAAGAAATAGTGACATTTTATTAGAAAATTAAAACTGTGAGCTGCTTTAACTATATTACCACACAAGAGTAGGAACTTCTCAGTTTAGGTAACTCAGATTATCTTTTCTTAATGATAACTTGCTGTTCTTAAATTTCCTTCAGGTAAAAGTGCTGTTTTAAAGTGTCTCCTGGATATTCACAAAATTTTCCAGGAAAACGACCCAGCTTACATTCTCAATGATCTCTACATCTCAGACTACTGTGTGTGGATTCAGAAAGCCAAGTAAGTTTAAAGTTGCTTTTGAGTTTTTAGATGTCACAATATGGGGGAGAAGAGCACCTCCCCACCCAGGAAGGAGGAAATAAAGTAATCTGGGAAACCCATAGAGTGGGCTGCCAGATAGGGAAGAAGTAACAAAGTCAATGTGGGAAGTGTGATTTATTTACTTTGATAAGGGGGTGCAGCACATGTAGAAAATTTAATTTAAAAAAATGTATGTAGCTTGGCAAATTAGCCTTTTTTAAAACAATCATGTTATTGGGGGCTCTTAAAGCTCTCATACAATCCATCCACAAACACAATCCATCAAACACATTTGTACATATGTTTCCATCATCAGTTTCAAACATTTTCTTTCAACTTGAGTCTAGGCAAATTAGCCTTATAACAAAGTTACAAGTACTTTTTGTTGTTGCTCTGTTGTTCAAGAATGAGGCTGCAAACTCATGCCTATAATTTACCTAGAGTGTGTGTGTGAATATGGCAGGACACAAACCTAAGCAGCACGAGAGCTGTGCATTTGTTGGCAGACCACTGGCCTAGAGTTCATTGTTCAAAGAACAAGAAGCCGAATAATCCCAGTACAATCGTGTGATTCTTGGCACAGCTGTCTGCAGCAGTCTGAAGCTCCTACAGGTGGGCTTCTTGCATTTGGTTTGCAAAAATTTAAAAAGCATTTGCCTTTGTCTCACTCAGGAAAACAAATTAACCCGTAAATTTAAGATGCAGGGGATTTTATTTTTATGTAGGAGTTCTGTTGATTTGAATCTTACTCAACATGGCCATATTATCCTTTTCAGTAGCAAGAGACTTTTAATTGAGAACATATAAACAGATCTTTGTAGTAGAAGGATTCTTAGATGCTGAAGTAGAAAGTGATGACATAGCATAGATGGTTATTTAGAAGAAACAAAATCATGATACTTTCTTACTGTTCACATAGTTGGTAAATGGTTTTTAATGCCAACTTTGAATCACCTTACAGGATTTATTTTTGATTTCTGTTCCTGGAGAGGCAATTATATCGCAGAGCAAACTGAGGAAAACTGTGGCATGTTATTAGAGACTGCATCAGCAATTGTGTTGGAAATCTAGACTCAGCTAGATGGAAAACTGCATCATTATTTCCTGAGGTCAGATTGGTGTGTCCTCCAATACTGGAGTAACATCGTGGAGAGTAAGTCCAGTTTGAACCCCCCACAGCAGGACCAACCAAGAAGGGGACATAACAGATCAGCAACAGGAGCAAAGCAGAGCCACAGAACCCCTAAGGAATCCCCCTCATTGACTTCATGCTAGATGGGGCAGTTCCTGGAATCTCCTAGGACCAGTAGGGAGATAGTTCATAAAGGTGAGCAGACAGACCTGAAATTATCTTTGCTTTTTCATTTTTTGGTGGGTTTTTTTCTTTTGGCATCACTGCCCCCTGGTGATCATGAGAGCTACCCAGCCTTTCTCCCGAGAGCTGCTGCTGGATTTGAACCGCCAAGCCAGTGGGCCGCAGTCCCGCAATCAATCAGTACGTCACCAGGGCTCAGTCCTGGTGGGGTTTTTTTTTCTAGTTATTTTTATATGTATATTTTTCTTTTTTCTGTTTTTATTCAATTTCTTGTTTTCTTTTTGCATTTTCTACATTATTGTTGGTTTGCCTACCTATATTAGATAGGCATGGGAAACATGCCCCAGGAGAAAGCAAACATCGAAGATTCTGGAGGGACGTAGGGGGAGGAGGAGGTGAGGGGAGGGAGTGGTGAACAAACAATACCATAGATAGGGGAACAACTAGGAAATTAATATCAAAGACGAAGAGGATGTAGAGAACTTGGGGGTCTTAGAACAACAGCGGTTTAGCTGAGAGGAATTACTAAGAGGCAGAAGAAGGGCAAGCATGAGGGTGGGAAAGGAAGAAGGTAAAAGGAAATATCTAGGAAGCAAGAATATGGATAGAGGTATAAACAGGTGTATACTTATGTAAATATGTTGACTCATAAAAATAGAGGTATTTGCATAGGTACTTATATTTATATGCAATACTTTGAGAAAATGGACGGACTTTGGGTCTTTGCTCATGTCTTTCCTCAATGCAAGAACACCTTGTTCTAACAACCGGGCATTCTGCAATGCTCACCCTCCCAGCACAATTATTGAAGACAGAAAGGGTGCACAAACAAATGTGGTGAAAAAAGCTGATGGTGCCTGGTGATCAAAAGATATAGCATCTGAGATCTTAAAGTCTTGAAGTTAAACAAGTGGCCATAGAGCAGAGAAGCAACAAACCCACAAGAAAGAAGCACACCAACCCATGTGATCATGAGGTATCAATGGCATCAGATAACAGGCATCAAAAGACCCCAAACAAGCAAACAAACAAACAATACATATTATTGCGAATGAGAGGGCTCCGAGCAGATACTTTAAACCCATCTGTAGACAATGGGACCCTCACAGAAGGGTCACAAGGAAGGGATGAATCGACAAGGGCGCAGTATAGCTTTGATGAGACACACAATATTTCTCTGGTTCTTTCAGAACCAGGTTTCCTCACCCCCCTTTCAGTTCTGGCTAGACTGGAACTTGTACACAGGTTCAGAGAAGAGCTCAGGATATACAATATCCAGGTGAGATCAATCTTTCAGAAACCAAAATGAGAGTAATGATACCAGGAAGATGGAGGAAGGTGACAAGAGGAGAGGGGGAAGAAACCATGAGGAAGGGAGACAGTGATTGGTTTAAGATAGGAAGATAATAATAATTTATAATGTATCAAGAGATCACCAGAGTGAGAGGGGTAGAGGGAGATTAAAAGAGGAGCTGATACCAAGGACTCAAATAGAAAGTAAATGTTTAGAAAATAATTATGGCAACATATGTACAAATATGTTTGATATAGTCGATGTATGGATCGTTATAAGAGCTGTAAGAACCCCTAATAAAATTATCTTTAAAAAAAATGGTATGGCCTTACTTCATTTGATCCTCCTGCTAATTGAGTTTATCAAATATCCTGCTGTCATTTTCTATTTTTGCTTTCGTTTTCATAATAATATTAAATTGAAATACTCTGTTTGGTTTAAGGTTTTTGTTCTTTTTTTAAATTAAAGGCAAGTAAAAAATAAAAACAAATTAAGGGCAAGCTTGGTTAGCGTTAAAGTTTATGCTAGGATCTCAGTGCTTTGACACTCTAGTTTTGACACTCTATAGTAATTAAAGAGAAGATCCAATTTCATTTAAGTCGCAGGGTGTGTCCTCAAATAGAGATGGAGATTTTCAGGCCTTCTTTCTCTCTCAAAGAACCTTTTGCGTTGCTTTTAAATTGTGTGAAATGAAATAAAATTGAGGTTCATAATAGCGGTTGAAATAATTGTAATTTTTGAAAAGGAATAATACGTAGGGCCAGAGGTAGGAGTGAGAAACCTACATTAGCTTATCTTTGCATTGCTTTGGAGAAGTTTTTTTTTAGTGTTACCAATTTGAGCATACCATATATACTCATGTATAAGCTAAGTTTTTCAGCACATTTTTAATGCAGTTTTTGTGGTAAAATTAGGTGCTTTGGCTCATATTCACATAGACTTATACTCGAGTGTATGCCGTATCTTTCCTTTTCCTAAATAAATATGATGGTGCTTTCAATTGGTGAAAAAAGAGTATTAAATTTTTGGAATAAATTTGACTGACCTAGACCGCCTATTTTTTCTTCAACTTTTTAAAATCTTTGAACTAACACTGCTTATTTATTTTATATTATATTTAAAATTTTTATCTTTATTTTTTCAAGCATGATATTTAGTATGAATTATCCTGGCTCCTACTTGATTGTCCTGAATTGTATTGTATGTCCATGATTTTCATTTCTCATCTTTGGTTTACTTTTTCCCCAATTTTTTATTAGTGAAATCTAACACCTTGGTTTTTTTTTGTTTTTTGGGGGGGCATCACTGCCTCTGGTGGTCGTGGGCGCTACCCAGCGCTGATCCTGAGAGCCGCCGCTGGATTTGAACCGCCGAGCCCGCGGGCCGCAGTCCCACACTCAACCACTTACGCCACCGGGGCTCAGCCCAAACACCTTGTTTTTATATTTAACTTTGAAATAGTGATGCATTTTTAAAATCAATATGTGATGTTTTTATTATAAAAATACTGTACGACTTCATTTGAAATACTGTTGTCATTAGGTGCCATCAAGTCCAGTCCAGCTCGTGGAGACCCTGTGTACAACAGAGCACACAGAGCACAGCATTTCCAGTCCTGCAGCTTCCTCACAAGTGTTCTCGTGTTTGAATCCAATCTTGCAGTCACTGTGTCAGTCCTTGTGCGTGGGCTTCATCTTTTTCTGTTGTCCTTCTCTTTTATCAAGAATGGTGTTCTTCTCTGTCCCGATGACACCTCCAAAGTATGTCAAAGTCTAGCCATCTTGCTTCTAAGGAGCGTTTTGGCTGTGTACCTCTTCTGAGACAGATTTATGTATTCTTTTGGCAGCCCATAGTAATTTCAGTGTTCATCGTCAGTACCATAATCAAATGCATTAATTCATCTTTGGTGTTCTTTGTTTCATGTCCAAGGGGAAATTTGTTTTGAAAGACAGAGAAGGCCTGATAATGACCACATCAATTTGATTTGACAGACCCTTCTGCTTGAATGAAATCCGATTTTGAATCCTCTGTTGTTCATAAGTTTTCAGTGACTGATCCCTCAAAAGTAGATACCCTATTCCTTTTTTGAAGTTTGCCCTTAGACTGGAAACTCTGCTGCAACCTGTTCACCTATGTGGCCCTGCTGGTATTTGAAATGCCATGGACACAGCTTCCAGCAGCACAGCAATACGTAAGCTACCCCAGTGAGACAAACTTGGAGATGAGTGGTGGTTTGAAGTTCTAGACAGGTGCTAAACTCTCACTAGAAAAGAATGAACTCTAGTTTGCGGTAACTCTACAATTTGACCATATGACCTCAGCAGCTATTGACTCCTGCTTCTATGAATGTTGATTGTGGACCAAAGTGAAATGAAATCCTGATTTCATTTCTATCTTTTCTCCATTAATTAGTGATGAGAATTTTCATTTTACTTCATTTTAATCCATACTGAAGACTATTATCTTTTAAACTTTTTGTAGTGAATTAGGTAAAGCCCCAGGGCTCTCTACATGAAAACAGTGAATGACTTTTCTCAGAAAAGGCTCTGTAAACACCTTACGGGGATGCTGCTGGAATTCCAAGCACTATTTTGAGATATGGATTTCCTAAAGAACAAACAGATCTGCCTTGGAAAAAGTACAACCAGAATGGGACTGCTCCTTAAAGGCAAGGATAGTGAGGCTTTGTTTTAAGTACTTTGGACATGTTGCCATGGGAGATCAGTCCCTGGAAAAGGATACCTTGCTTGGTAAAGTACAGAGATAGCATAGAAAGGAAGACTTTCATCAAGAGGGATTGACACAGTGGCTACAAAGATCGGCTTGAACTTAACAACAATTGTGGGGATAGCTCAGGGCTGGGTAGTGTTTCATCCTGCCCAACTATGGCATCACTGTAAGTTGGAACCAATCCAGTTTGGGCACAGCTGTGGGCGAGCCACTGGAACCTGCCATTGCCTGTGGCACCAGTCTTAATGAATCTGAGTATCAGAGGTGAGTTCAGGTAATGGTTAAATCACCATACAAATCAATGGTTTTCAGACTTTTTTGTGGCTTTATGCTTTAAGAAATGATGGACTGCTAAGTCTTACATTAGCTGCTAGTGATTATCATATAGAAACTTCAAGAAGCCATTGTGAATAATTTCAAGAATGTTAAACCTCTCTTGAATTGAAATCCATGGTAAGATGCTTATTCCAGCATGTTAAGTTGCTCTTTAGTTTTACTGTTTATTTTTAATTAAAACCACAAATTCATCCTGGATGGAAGTGAGTTTTATCTCCATAAGAAAAGATTAGTACATGCCAGTATCCATTCACTTGCATCCATTCAGTGTGGTTTCATATAGAAAGGATTTACTTAATGGTTCTTTTCCTTATCACCAGGAGTTCAGCAGTGCCCACTGGGGACTGGAGCTCTTCATTAGACTTCTCTTACAAGGAATGTGCCAATAAATCATAGGATTATGGATGTTCCTACTCATTGAAGACTGAAATAACCCTTTGTGAAGATAGGAATGCTTTCTAGAACTATAACTTTGCTTTTGCTAACTGAAAAAACTGGCAAAAATCATTCTATACGTGACCATTAAAGATTCACATACTGCTTTTTGTTTATTGGTGGTGGTGGCTCTTGTTTGTTGTGTTTTGTTTAATTTCTATTCCACTTTGCGTTTTAAAGAAATTAAGTTTTTAATTTTAGAATAGGTTTAATTTACAGTACAGGGATCTCATGTGTGCCACACCCACTTTCCTCTTTTATTAACACCTGTGGTAGATGTATGGTACTTTTGCCACAATTAATTAATATTGATCTGTTATGAATTAAAATCCATAGTTTCTGGTTTCCTTCCTTTTTGCCTAATATCCTTTTTCTGTTCTAGGATCCCATCCAGGAGCCCACGTTTTTTATTTTGCTTACGAACCCAAACCCATAATGCTGTTTCTAGAGCATTTTGATTATTTCAAGAGCTTAGATGCTATTTGAACAGCAAAACAAAACCCAAAAATCCCACTGCCATTGAGTCTATTCCAACTCATAGTGACTCTGACAGGATTTCTGAGCTTGTGTGTGAGCTTTAGAAAAGCAGATATCTTCATCCTTCTCCCACAGAAGGACTGGTGGGCTTGCAATCCATCACTTACCTGTCAAACCACCAGGACTCCTTATTGAAAGGCCCAGCCAAACTTACTGCCATTGAGTCAGTGCTGGCTCATAGAGACCCTTCTGGGTTTCTGAGACTGTGACTATTTATGGGAGCAGAAAGCCCAGGTTTCTCCCAAGGAGTTGGTGGTGGCTTTGAACTGCCCACCAGGCGGATCACAGCCCAAAGTGTAACCATTATCCACCCAATGAAAGGTGGTGACGTTAAATACAACATGAAGCTGAAACTCCCTACCAGTGAGTCAATAATTCCCACTCATGACCACCCCTTAGGACAGAAGAGAATGGCCCCTGTGGGCTTCCAAGGCTGTAAGTCATCCTCCTGAGGAGCGGCTGCTGGGTTTGAAGAGCTGGCCGAGACGCTCACAGCCCAGCAGGGCTGTGCCATGTTTGAGAATTTTTATGAAATTTGGAAACCATCTATTTGGTGATTTTTTTTTTATGGTGGACATCATGAGTATTATATGAGTAAAACTGGTCTAAAAAGTAGAGTAAGGCTTTATACACACATTATAGAGATATATGTGTGAATTTATGAAGATATAGGCATATTTTGTTAGAGGAAGTTACAGGAAAGGTATAAATGTGATTCTTTTGTAAATGTTGGTGCTTTCCCAAGGTGAAGAGGCAGCTCCTAAGTGGGAAAGACTGTGCCTTCATCCAAGAGCATTGTGTGGCTCCAGCCCATGTTACAGCTGTGCCTGGGACATTCAGTTTGCCTCTGTTCATCCCAGTCTTCATCCCTTGACTCTAGACTTCTTAAGTTTGTTAGAGTCGTGGCTTTTTACAGTGTATAATTTGTTATTGGGAGCGTTGGTGCAATGGCTTCAGGTTATTACAAAGTTGCAGCTCACATCCTCTGTTCTCTCTGCAGGAGAACACTGGCAGCTTGCTGCCTTGGTCCTACTGGGTAACTGAGGTGGAGTTGACTGGGTGGTAGTGGGTTCAGTTTTTTTGGTTTAATTAGCTACAGTGTGCGCAAATGATATTTTCTTCCCACCTCCTGTTCTTAAGTGCTTTTGCACCTCAAAATCCTGGCCTCTTTAGAGGAGACCCGCAGGATCTAGTGAGTTCGGCTGGTGATTGATTTCATCAGGTTTTGTAAACTACTGTTCTCTTGGTTCACAACGAATTTCCATAGCACATGGATTGTCTTCACATCTTATTCTGAGAAGAGGCTTATGCTGATGCCTGTGATGTGTGTGTGTGTGTGTGTGTGTATGTGTGTGTGTTTAGCGTTCTTCGAAAGTGCTCTCTGTAAGGAGAGCTTTGTCAAGAGCACCCTTTGAATGGAGTCATAAGAAAGCTTTTTAAAAAACTGACAACTTCAAATACAATTTCCTTTTTCTTCCACCTATTATGATTGAAACCCAATCCTTGTTATAACATAATTATCTCAACTGAAGCCAGCAGGGAGTTACTGCCTTCATGTGAGGGGTGTAAAGTCCCCTAAATAAATAGAGGATTAATTACATTCACAGCATGTTGCGAAGGTGATGAGATTGATTGTGATCATTTGACTTTTCTCATTTCCTGCGCTGACTACTTTCTTGAATAAATAGAAGCTGGGAAAATAATAGATAGAGCTACAGTGCTCCCCTGGATGTGGGACGGGAATGATGCGGGAAAGGACCTCCCTGAGGTTTACATCCAGATTTTAAGTGATTTATACCACATTTATTTTAGATAACTTCATCATTGATTTTTCTTTGACTGTTCTCCACTGAAATAGCTTTTCGGCAAATGGTTTGTATTTCAGAAAAAACAGATATTAGAATTTGACAATATCTTTTTAAATGAATGGATCTCAGCAAGATTCAGCTCCATCTTTCAGTGTTTTCATTTGGAGTGGCCTTTTGTTTCCACCTAACTACTGAATGTTAACTGTGAACTGCTTGGGGCGAGATGCCTGTCTCACAGCAGTGTTTTGCTTTTGTTTAAACCTCTGATTAGTACTAATTTAGTTCTTAAATTAGTGCTTTCAGGAAGCCTATCATGTTTTCAATTTTTATTTTATGCTTCTCCTACCTTTTTTTCCTGGAGAGTTTTATAATATTCTAAAATTGTGATTTTGGTCTGTACATTTATTCTCCAAAGCTGCTACTGCAATGGACTCCAAAGCGTTCTCTGTACTCACCAAAGGGAGCATGCAAAACAAGCTTTGGGGGTGCAGAAAAACCGGAATAGGCCTCTCATCAGTGTTTAAGAAGTCCTGGTTTCGCAATGGGTTAAGCCTTGAACTTCTGACCTCAGGGTCATGGTTCAAGCCTGCAATCTGCTCTCTGGGAGAAAGGTGAGTGTTTCTGCTCTCATAAGATTTACACAGAAACAGTATGAAGTAGTTCTCTTCTTTTTTTCTCAGATTGCTATGAATCAGAATTGACTTGGGGTAGTAAAAAGGTTTGTTTGCTAGTTTGGTATCTATTTTTAAGGAAAAAATTTAAGCTTAGTTAATATTTAATATATGCATTGATGGCTGCAGTGAACAGCATGGAGGCCATTGTCTGACCTCCTCTGGCTTCCCTGTTGCCTTGAGGCCATGGTCAAGCATGTGTTCATCTTCCATTCTTTTAGTCTGACCAGTACTTCCACAACACTCTTATGTTTGTAGGTTAATCGTTGGTTGCAATGGCCATTTATCGCACATACAATTAAGGGGGCTTATTAGAGAAGTTAACAAGTTAGTACAAATGAGGATCAGTAGAATTAAGGGTACAGTCATTGATTCCTCATCCCACAGCCACGTCTCTCTCTGGTCTTCATCCTCTCATCCTCATAGTCCCTTGACCTCTACTGCCATAGACCACAAAGCCTGCCTGTTACTGTGTCTTGTCTCACAGTCATATAGTCTTGTTCAGATGAGAAAAAAGGTACCCTAGAGTCTCTCTCAGTGCCACTCCTCTGAATCTCTGTCCTACAATCTCTGGTGCCTCTGGTCTTGGCCTCTGCCAATTCAGACAGATCTTGAAAGTGCTCTTAAGATGGCCCTGGGGGTTCTCTCTTTCCAGTATGGTGCTTATACATTGAGGCTTGGTGTTGAGATGTGACTTTTGTCTTCAGCAGACCATACCCTCAAGGAAACAAAGGGAGTGACTTGGTTCACACCCTTTAGTAAGTTAGGGACTTAGCGACCCTGTAGGACAGAACAGAACTGCTTTTGTGAGTTTCTGAGATGGTAACTCTTTGTGGGAGTACTAAGTCCTATCTTTCTCCCACAGAGTGGTTAGTGGTTTTGAACTTTAAGCCTTGTGGTTAACACTCCAATGCATAACTACTATGCTACCAAAGTGTATAGAAACTTAATCCCACCTTAATCCTGCCCCTATTACCATAGCCAAAAACTCCCTTCCAAACAGGATTATAACCACATGTACAGACAGAGTCCAAAATTATAATAATCGCACAAGGAATTATGGCTTGAAGGACTGTGTTATCTGTATCTCAGTGACCAAAGGTCATATTTTGTAGGTGTTTGCATAACAACTTTCAGTGATGGATAGCTGAATCAGAAGTTTAGAGGCCAATGTTTCATGGAGCAAATGCCATGCTTCAAAAAAGAAGCACATAGATTTATTTTCAAGGCCTGTATTATGGCATGGGAAGGTTTCTCACAGAAATTTGGGATTTTGAGACTCTAGTCAGTCTCTACTAACTGCTTAAACTAGGCCAAGAACATAGAAATTCAATTTTTGTAGCTTGAGATTTTATGACAGATATAAAATGTTCACTTCTTGCTTTCAGTTGCATTTCCCATTTGCCTTGGGAAGAGAAAGAAGCTTTACTTCTGAATGCAGGAGGCCTTTGTCCGGATGACAGGACATAATTCTTTCCTACAACTAACTTGGCCTTATTTGTTTGGGGTTTTCGGGATTCTTAGAATTTAATTTCTAACACTACAGAATGAAAACTAACCATCATTTTAAGGAAGAAAGAATGAAATTTGAAATGGCCCACCATATTTATAGGAGTGGAGCACATACAGGATTAAGCTTACGATATATGATAATAAGCCCCAGGAGGGGCTTATTGATGGCATCGCTAACTAATGATCCATGCGAAAATGACTTAAAGAAATCAAGATTGTGACAGGTCTATAGGGCAAAGGTCAACTTGGTACCCCTGTACTTAGCAAAATGCTAGACATGCATTCAGTATGTAATACAGTCTTTGGTTTGTGGAACAGGGGCAACTTTACTTTTTTCCCATGTACTTTTAATAATATGAATATACTTTAGCTCCCCCCCCAAAAAAAAAACTTTTTAAGAAATCAAGAGGGTACCAAAATCAAAAGGGTACCAAAGCTTTTTATAATTTTTTTCCTCAAGTGGAACAAAGTATTGTAGGTGTGAATGTAATGCAAAAAGTGTATACTCACTTGAGGACCTGTAAAGGAAAAAAATAAATGAAAAAGGAAAGCCCTTATCCCCTAAATTGAGAGAAATATACCTAATGCTTAGATACTTCATGCGTACTTACTGGAGTTTGTGTGAATATGAATGTAGCATGTAAGGACAATGGTCCTGTGCCTTGGTAGGGATAGTGGTGCTCAGTGGTAGAATTTGTGCCTTCCAATCCATGTGGGAGACTGAGGTTCTGTCCAGGCCATTGTCTGCTGGTGGAGATTTTACATGTGGTTCTGAGGTTGAACAGATCAGTGCCCTTGCAGGAAGAAAGGCCTGGCTGGCCATCTGCCTCTCAAAATCAGCCTGTGAAATGATCAGCTGATAGAAGTGATTAGATCTTGGCTGAATTATGGGCCTGGCAGGGTCAAGCAGATTTTCATTGCCTTGTTCATGAGGTCATCGAGAGTAGGGACTTGACTTGATGGCAGCTAACAACAAAAGTGACATTATTTTTAAATTTGGAGTTCCTCTTATTGCACAGTTAATAATTTCTAGAAATCTCGATTGTGCATTTGTCATCAGTTTTACAACATATCACACGACAGAATACTGTCACAGCATATTTGTCCCGTTTCATTGATGTTATTTTATAATGGATGAAATCGCTGTACATGTAGAAGCAGAGTTTCATGATGTACTTTAAATGGCAATGTCAAGTACCAACCACCTTGTTCTGACAGCCTTGTTTTTCCAAGACTCTTTCCCGACCATAAACCTTAGCCACATGCACACAGGTTCATAGGGAAGGTTATTTTTGATAACCTTACTAGAGCCCAAAGGCACTTCTTTTTTCTTTTTTTCCCCCTGCGCTGATGGGAGTAGGAAGCCCAGCCTTGCTCCTGTAGAGCTGCTGCAGGATTTGTGGGCTGCAGTCCCACACACAACCACTGCGCCACCAGGGCTCAGCTCAAAGGCACTTTTTTCATATGAAGAGTAAAGTCCTACGTGTATACTATCATGTGCTCTCGTACCATTCCAAGGGAAGTCAGTTTAAGTTTTTTGTGCATCCTTAGATATTCAAGTGCTTTAGGAAGATAACAAACAGAGTTTGGTTTTTGGGTTTTTTTTAAAGAGTTTGGTTTTAACTTGATGTTTAAAACTACAGTTATCACATATTTCCTATTGTAATGGACACAATATGTATAGGGATCTCACTTAGCTAGCTGGCACCTAGAAACCAAGCTTTCAGATCACAAAAAATTGAGTTCTTACTATAGGACTGATGCAGCAGAAACCTGGTTATAATCCATGACTACAGGTCAAAATCTAAAATTTTCACATGGAAAACCTCCGGTTTATTATACATTTTTACCAACATTGCTTGCTTCAGGTTTGTTTGAAAATAGTTTTGCTTTTGCTGTAAACAGAAGCATCACCTATCTGGCTGTCTATGCAGATGATACATTCATCACACTTTTTCAAATCCTCCCTAAGTAAGACAAATACTTCCTCTTCAGGCCCAGGAAGTGAGAGAGAATGCCAAATATTTGGTTTCAGTGAATTTTATATCTTTTGATTGTCTTGTTATCCTAAGTGGTTGTGGTGGTTTTTAAATTGTGACTGCGCTAGCCTCCAGCGTTTGTCTAGTCAACAAAGAGTTACAGTTCCTGCCATGTGCTAAGCTACCAGACCTGGTGCTCCTGCCCTCAAAGTGTTTAGGGCCTGATGGAGTAGAGAGATTAATCACAGACACAAAAAGTCAACTTCATCACCTGATAGTGACTCACTGTGGTTAGAAAGCAGGGAGGAGAGGTCTGCCTCAAAAGCTTCCTCTGGGAAAGGTTTGCTGTGAGGACTGAAGTACATGTGGGAATTAGCCTGGAGGTAGAAGGGTAGAGTTCGAAAAGATGCAACAGGTCTGCCTAATATGCCGTAAGTTGGGGTTGAATTTGACTAGGGGTAAAGACCTATGGCAGAAAGGAATTTTGCACATGGTTCAAGGAATAGAAAGGCCAGCCTGACCACAAAGGGTGTGTGCCTCTTGAGTGGGTTGGGAAAGGCTGGGTGGGGGTGGGACGGGTGTGAAGGCAGTGGGTTTAGGCAGGGCTCTCTACCTGGATAGTGCTGTATGAGTGGGTGAAGAGTAGTGGGAAGCCGTGCTAGGATTTATAGCTGACAAATCATGGGACTGCGGTGTGACGAGCAGGATAGACCATTTTGAAAACTATCAGAAGTTTCTGTGTAAGGACTGTGTATGGTCTGATGGGACAATAGGGTTTGGGAGTTAAACTGGACTTGGGGAGTGTTAGGGATTAAATGATACTCCTAAAATGTGCTGTACGTTCGAAGCCTGAGACGTGTGAGAGATCCCTAATGGTGCAGTGACTAACTTCAAGGTCAGCAGTCCAACCGAGGTTGCGGCCGTGGACACCCTTTGTCCTACAGAGTCGCAACTGATCTGATGGCAATGGATTTCAGAGATTTATACCTGTGGGTGTGATCCTGACTGGGGAAAGTCTTTTCTTTGTGACACTAACGAGGTCGTGTCAGCATAGGTGCATTTTAAATGAATTACTTTTGAGATCTAAAAAGAGCAGAGTAAGCACGAATGGAGGAGCCAGAAATACCAAATGGAATGTTCTGAGGGAACATCAAGACATGGAAGCAAGGATTTCTCTCTCACGTGAACAGAGAAAGCATTCTCCTAGACTGGGAATCCTGAACTCAAGCTTCTAGTCTTTGAATTTGAGAAAAGAAATTCCTTTTTGTACAGCCTTTCACCTGTGGTATTTCTGATACAACAGTGCTAAGAAGGGCACGGAGTAGAATGCATTAAGGAGAAGGATGCCTGGGTATGTTTTGAACAGCTGAGTGCTGAGACCTGATTTTAGGCCTGATGGGTTTTGCTAGGGACATTTCCCCAATCCTTGGGTGATCTCTACCTTATTCATCATTCTGGGACAGTTCCATTCAAAATGGAATAGTCTGGTTCAGTTGTCAAGATTTGACCTTTGGTTTTCCCCTCACCCTCCTCCCCCATTTCTTTGATATGCTTATGGAGTTATTATCTTTAAAAAGCTTCTTAGGAAATAGAAAACACATATAAGAATATAGAAATATATATGTTCCTACAATCAATCTGAAGAAGTAGAATATTACTCATTTCTTAAAGACACCGAGTGGGGCCAACTCCAATTGTATTTCCCCCTTCTCTCTGGTAAACATCAGACTGACTTTTTGCTAATTATTACCTTGCTTCTCCTTGTGGTTTTCCAAACTCTTTATATAATTCTAAATTTAACTTTGAGTTCTGCTTGTTTCAGAACTTTTTATCAGTGGAGTCATCCTATATTTATTCTTCTATGTCACTTCTTTCACGCACGTACACACACATTTTAAAGATTTATTTATAATGATAGGTGGTATAGTTCAATACTTTTTTCTCTTGTGTATTATTGCATTGTCTTCATATAATAAAATTTCTTTAACTCTTGTAGATTGTACTGTAGATGAATGGTTTCTAGATGGGCCTATGAGGAAAATGCTGCTCGAAACATACTGTTCATGTTTCTTGGTGAACTTGTGATAGTTTTGGCATTGGTGAACTTATGAAAGTTTTGGTGTTAACTCTATACATTATAATTAAATTACTGGAGTCTGGAGACCAGTTGTAGGTTAAGCTTTGCTAAGTAACACCAGACTATTTTCCAAGGTGGTTGTGTCTGTTTATTTCAACTTATGTCCCACCAGCAGGTATGACTAATTCCTTTGTTCTACCAATGATCTTATATTGTTAGCATTTTAAGATTTGATCATCTGAAAACCAAACCAAACAAACAAAAAACACTGCATGGAGTCACTTCCAAGTCTAATGGTGACCCCGTGGGGCAGAGTAGAACACTCCATTGGGTTTCCAAGGCTGTCACTCTAAAGGGGAGTAGAAAGCCTCAGCTTTTCCCCAAAAAGCAGCTGGTGAGTGTGCAGACCACTAACCCACCAGGGTACAGGGTACCTTTGATAATCTGAGAGGGTGTGCAGTACATTGCCTAGCACTGTAACTTGCATTTTCTTGATCAGTACTGAAGTCAAGCATCTTTTAAATATTTCTCTCAACCATGGGTGGTTCCTTTTCGTGATATTTGTGTGTTATATTGCCCATTATCCAGTAATGCTATCTTTTCTGTTTGATTTATAGTATTCTTTTAATATTTAGATAGCAGTACTTAATTGATTCAATACAAGGGTGTGGAAATCTCCCTTAAATTGAGCACATGGTCAATTCTAGCTCCTTACAGAAGCAGACATTCCTATTTTCCAATGCCTCTAATACCTTCTCCTAATGGGCATGGGAGGACTTTATCCTCCGAGTCTGGATTCAAAGTGCTTGCCATTAGCCTGAATTTTTGCCTTAGCTACTTTGATATTGTCATTAAATTTGCCTTGACAGCTTTCATTGTATAGAAAATAGCCATGTCGCCCCTCTGGCTCTTTTGAATTTAAGATATAAAACAAAAGGGGGAAATGTGGGAAACTGTAACAAATGTCATTCCTTCAGATTCACCCCCAACAACTATGCTGCCTTAATGTGAGCACATGGTTGATTGTCTCCCTGTAGAAGCAGACATTCCTTGATTACCTCCTCCCACTGAGGCACCCATCCCCCCTCATTGCCTTCTCCCAATGCAGGTTTGGGTTTCCTCACCTGAACTTAGAGACTTCACTGTGATTACCACCCACCTGTATGTATGTAACTACTGAATAGGCATGGCCTATAGTTACCTACAAAAAGCCCCCAAACAATGAACACACTCTCTTCTGTCTCTCTCCTCTCTCCTCTGGTCCCCAGTCCCCTTCTCCCCTGCCCTCTTGTCCTCCCTGCCTGCACCAAACTGGAGAGGTGGCCATCAAGGAGGTGAGCATGCTACCATGAAATGTGTCTGACTCCTTTATTTTCTCTTCTCTTCTCTCTCTCTTATTCTCTGTGACTTTACTCTAAGCTTTATATATATTTAACCGTGTGAAGGGCTGGTTTCCCCACACAGGGGGACTTCAGAAAGTTTTTGGAGAATTGCAGTTAAAGATAAACTTTCTGAAGCCCACTCCTAAGTTGCAAATGTTTTCATCTGGTATGCAATTTTTCTTTTTCAGTTGTCTTATAATGCTGTCATCAGCAGAATTGTAAAATGTAATGTAGAACTTATCGATATGCTCCTTTGTGGGTTGTGCTGTTTGTTTATTTCAGAAGGTTGTTTGTGTGTGTGTGTTTTAAGGATTTCAATGGCATAAAGCTATTCTTCTCTCTACAGTGTCTTCTAAAAACTTGATTCTTTTGCCTTCTGCATTTCAGTCTTTCAGTCCACCTGGAACTGATTCTTTCTTCTTTTTTTTAATGATATGAGACAAGTGATCCAGTTTCATCCCCCCCCCCCCAATATGGATAACCTTTTCCTCACTTCATGTATTAAGCAGTCCATCTTCTCTCATAGGTCCTACAGTGCTCATTCTTTCATAAACCAGACTCACACACACACATATCCATGTATGTGTTGGGGGCTCAGTCCCCGGTTCCACTGCTTTCCTAGTCTGTCACGTGCTGATACCATACACTGCCTTAATTACTATGGTTTTTTATCTTAGAGTTAGCTCATCAGGTTCAATGAAAAACATTTGATTGAGATTACTTTGAGTCTGTCAATCAGTTTGGAGACACTGAAAGCATTTAGTCTCTCTAAGAAGATAGTATGACTGAATTTAGGATTTCTTTAATGTTTTACAAGAAAAGTTTATGATAGTTTTTATAAGGAGTTTCTATGTCTATTGTAATTGGTACCTTTAACAATAAAAATAAATTCCTAAACTGTTCAGATGTATACAAATACAGTTTACTTTTTTTTGCAGTTTACTTTTTAATGTTGATTTCCTAAACTCTATTATTAATGTGTATGTGTGTAGTCTCCTTATTTTTCTCTGTAGCCTGTAGAAACTGCAAATCATGACAGTTTGGTGTCTTACCACTGCTTATACCCTGTATTTCTTTTTTCTTATCATACTTTACTGGCTAGGCACCCCATACAATGCTAAGAAGATAATGGTAGCAGTGTACATAGCCCTATCTTGTCCTTTATCTTTAAGAAAATGCTTCCAAAAATTGATTTTTCCTGCAGGTTGTTTTAGATAGACTTGATCAAGTAAAACAAGGTTCCTCTTGATCTTAGTTTGCAAAGAGCTTTTGGTCCCAAAGGGTTAGTGACTTTTAATTTGTATTTTTTCTACATCTTTTGAGGTGATCTTAAGGTTATCTTCCTGTATTCTGTAAGTGGATGACATTTGTGAAATTTCTGATTTAAATAAGGCCTAATTTCTGGAATAAAGCCACATTGACTATATTATTTAAATATGATTCTAGGTTTGACTGGCTAGTGTATATGTGCAATGGGATGGAGATGGAGGAACAACAGAGATAGAGAAAGAAACAAAGTGGTCTATAATCTTTCTTATACTGATTGCTTTTTTCTGGATTTTTTATCAAAATGAATTTAGGATGTTACCTTTTCTGTTCTCTGAAACGGTTTATATGAGATTGAAATTTTGTTTTCCTTCAGTTGTCAGTAGAATGTATGCTAAAAGTCATCATGATTGTTTATTTGTGGGTAGATTTTTCCAAAGGTTGTAGGACTGTTCTTGTTCTCTATTTCTCCTTGAGATGGTTTCAATAGGTTATTATTTTAGATAGTTTTATTTTAGATAATTATTTTAGAAAGTTGTCCAATTCATCTAAACTTTAAAACTTTTTTGGGCATAATGCTGGTTTTAATATTTTATTGTCTGATTTCTTCTTTGCAGTATTTCTAATTGCTTTATTTTAATATTTGTGCTTTTTGCTATCTTTTGCTTTACCTTGCAAGAGGATGTCTTAGCTTAATTTTGTCAGAGCCATTGTTTCTCACTTTGTTTATGTTTCATTTTCTGCTATTCTCTGTATTATTTCTCCTGCGCTTGGGACAATTGCTATTATGTAGATACTTAACTTTGTAACTTAGCTCAGCTGTTGGCTTTACTTAGCACAATTTACTCCCCTCTATGTACTTGTTCTCAGCGTGTCTCACAAATCTTGAAATGTGGGACTGAATCTTCTTGATTATTTCTTTCTAAATATTTTCTGATGTTCCTCATGAAATATTTAGAAGTACCTTTTTTTAGGCATGTAGATTTTGGGGGTGGGGTTGATGGATTTTTATAATTATATTTTTATTATTTATTTCAAAACTTAATTGTTTTGCTGAGATAGAGTTATACTGTTCTGGAATTTGCTGAGATTGATATTATGTCTAGCATATGGTTAATTCTCATTGATATTTCTTTTTAATATCCTATTTTAAACTTGGAAACATTTTGCATTGTTTAATTCTTAGCTGCTGTATTCTGTGTTTTCTTTTTTTTTGTAATTTTATTGGGGGCTCTTACAGCTACTACAACATTCAGTACATCATTTGTATCAAGCACATTTGCACACATGTTGCCACATACATTTCCATACATTTTCCACTTGAACCCTTGCTACAAGCTCCTCTTTAAAAACAAAAAACTCCCCTCCCTCCCCCCCCTTTTTTTTAATGAATCATTTTATTGGGGGCCCATACAACTCCCATCACTATCCCTAACAACATCAGTTGTATGCGGGCCACTTTTACACACCCATTGCCATCATCACTCTCAAAACATCCTCCCTCCCTCCAGGCCCCCATTATCAATTCCCTGTATTACCCTTCCTCCCCCCCTTCCCCTTGAACCCTTAGTAATTTACAAATTATTTTTTTCATCCTGTACACTGTACAATGTGTCCCAAGACTCACTTCC
>PVJH01020572.1:0-40451 GCA_004026705.1 Nesogale talazaci | reverse complement strand
TAAAAATCAGAACAGAAACAATTAGACTGGAAAACAGAAAAACAGTGGAAAAATAATAAGATAAGTTGTTTTTTGAAAGAGATAACTAAACTGGCAAGCCACTGACAAATTCAACGAAAGAAAAGTAAGAGAAAATGAAAATGTCAAAACTTAGTGATGAAAAACCTATACTTAACTTCAAGAGGGAGGCACCCAATAAAATAACACAAGAATTCTCAACCTGTGGACTGTGACTTCCTTGGGGGTCAAACGACCCTTTCAAGGGGTTCACCCAATTCATAAAAGTAACAAAATTATTGTCATGAAGTAGCAACAAAAATCATTTTATGATTGGGTGATCACCACAACATGAGGAACTGTTGTAAATGGTTGTGGCATTAGGAAGGTTGAGAATCTCTGTTTATGAACTGACTTACACTTCTGAAATACTTCCTAATGTTTACAATCGAAAACCAAACAAAATAATACAAGCCCCAAATATATAAAATTTGGGAAACCAAATCAGATCCAACATGTTTCGTAGGACGCATATGCTTACAAGTTGTAACTGCTCAAGTCAAGTTTATGCATTTGATTTTCTGTCCCCAACTCTTCAATGCACTCCATTTAATAACCACTCTCCTCCTATCCCTCAATTGTGGAAAGAGGGAATTCACCAGAGGCTTATTTCCTAAGAATCTTTTCAGACTTGAGGCTCTGATACTAATGACAATGGAGTATATGCTTCATAATCCTTCAGTGACTGATGATGGTATGCTTCTTCCATGTGAAGTTAGTTAAGATCTCACTTAGATGGCTGCTTTTTCGGAGACAAGCCTTTAAGACCAAAGATGATATTTTATCTGATACCTGGGCAGCCATCTAATTTCTCAGCCACTTTTGTTATAGCATCTGTCTCCTCTGTGTTTCCTTGCTGGAGGTGAGTGTGGAGCCTGGCAGTGATGTAAGAACTACCTGTGGCAGTCATGTGCTTATTTTAATTTCATGATTGAGATGTAGGAGTGGAGTCTAGCCTGTTAATCTGGAACTAGCCATTGAGTAGCCAATGAGCCCTCTGTGTGGGCATGGCTTCTCCTGATACATCTGGGAAATCTCGTGATATTTCCCTCGTGAAGATGAGAAGCTATCTCCCTACTTGTTGGGAGTTAGTCTCAGAGACCATGAATCATGGACAACACAAGATGGCAGCATCTGAGGAGCTGGAGAAGCCACATGGCTTTGTCCTGATGGAGCCAGACCTCTGAAGCTAGAGAAGCCATGTGGAGACCCCTGCCAGTGATGAGTTGCTTCTGCCACGACTGAATGCTGTTGATGAACCCTGAGCCCTGGAAGCAAGGAGTCATGGGGAGACCCCTGCCAGTGCCAGGATTCTGCACCCACTGACCTTTGACTTCGTGAGTCGGAAGGAGACTTTATAGACTGATATCGGGTATATGGGTTAATATCAGACTGATGACTTTGTACTGGACTAGATTGGGATGTGTGTTTATAAATTTGTTCCTCTATTCTAACTGGACTAACACACTACCTATTCTTATGTTGGAGCTGAGTTTTAGTGTGAACTCTAAACCATTCCTGGACCTATGTCTATTAGTTTGTTTTTTTTTCTTTCAATTTATTATTACTTGGGAATTAACTCAAATGACATGTTCAATCTCATCATGCATAATTGTGCTATTGCTTCCACAAATCAGCCTTAAAATACCCTATTTCTTTCTGACTGTCTTGATATTATCTCCCTTTTACCAACTCCCTCACCTATACCTCCTTCCTGAAACTATTCTACTTTCTGTCCCTATAGGTTATTTAATTCTATATTCCAATTACCAAAACACAGAAAAAAACTTGTATCACACCCTTAAGAGAGTAATCTTTCCTCTCCAGAGTAAATCTGGGATATACCTTGGTAATAGCAAATGAAAACCAAATACAAAAGAATAATTGTCACAGGTGTACCAGAACAATACATATCTTACTACAACATATAGGCCAGTGATGTAGCAAGACCTTATTTTTCTGCCTACTAATAGTCCACCAAAATTGGTGCAGCTCTCTTTTGTTTCCTCAGACACCAATATTTTCCAAATTAAGTCCTCAAGTCCTAGGTGCATCTGAGGGAGAGTCCAATTTACCCAGTGACATTCCTACCTGGGTTATCAGTGGTGCAGTCTCTGGAGCATGTTGTGTGCCTTGAGTTCCAGGATTCAATGTCCCAATGCACCCAGGAACTGGGCCTGGGTCCCAGAATATATTCAGAAGTACCAGTCAATGTGGTTCTCCCAGTCTATACCTCCAAACACACTTTCTTCCACCCTTTAGTGTAACCAAAATAATTTTCAGTCATTCTTACCTTCACCTTGAAGTCAGAACCCCCCTTTCCTACCAAAAATAATCCATTATATTCCCCAAGACTTGTTTGCACTGTTTCTCCTCTCCTGCATTGTGCTTCCCATTCTATCCTGCCTTCCTTTCATAGGGCTGTCTTCCTTTCTGGGGAAACTCATCAAAGATTTACATGTCAGTCTAACATTATCCTAGCTGACGTGAGGCACCCCGTGGTCTAGTGTCCTTCTAAATATCTACTCAAAGTACCTAGAGAGGATGGATATGGTTCCCTGGCATGGATCAGGCTCGCTAACAGACTGTCTGGACCCCATACAGTAACCTGGATTCCCTACAAACCTGGGTTTGTGCCCATTTTGCTGCTGATGCTACAGTATTGGACGCATTCAGAATTTGTCCTTTTGTGCATCAATGATTTTACTTAGCATAATGTCTTCCAGTTCCCTTCATTTCTGGAGGTATTTCATGGATTTGTCCCTGCTTTTTAGAGATGAGTAATATTCCATTATAGGTATATACTAGTTTCTATATCCAATCATCTACTGATGGAAATTTGGGTTGTTTCCAGCTTCTTACTATCATAAACTGGGCTTCAATGAATGCCGTTTGTTTTAGTTATCTCCATATTATCTTCCTCGGTGTTAGTACCTGTCTACAAAACCACCAGCAGTGGATGAGTTCCAATCTCACCAGCCCCTCTCCAGCATTTGTGGTTCTCTCTCTTAAAAAAATTGGCTATAGTTATTGGTGTTAGGTGGCATCCCATAGAAGCCATTCGAATGTCATCCTCTATGAATTGTCTGTTCAGGTCCTTTGCCTGCTTTCTGTGGGGACAATTAACTTTTTTCTTGTTTTCGACTTGTAAGATATTGTAGACTAAAGCATCATCCCATTGTAGCTGAGGTGAGTGACAATGCCTGATTCACTCTCAGCCCATAGAGGTTTTTTTTCAAGTTGAATTTTAAGTTTGACTCATTAGCAAAGTTATAAACACTGCACAGAATTTTCTGAATTTTTTTGTCATAGTAGTGGGAAATTTCAGCTTGGATTTGTTTCTACAACCAATAAGGAATCACTATAACCAAAAAACTGGATTAAAAAATTTGATAACATAGAAGAAATGGACAAATGTCTATAAATACAACATATAGCCAAATTAAAATATATCCATAACAAAAGAAAATAGGAAGGCCATCAAGAAAATCCCAGACAAGAAAAGCCAGACCAGATGACTCCAAATGGAAGTTCTACCAAAGTACTTAATAATAAGCTTTCACCTATTCAACACAGACTACCCGAGAATTAGAAAGGGACAGCAAACTCCCACACACATTATGTGGTGAGAGCTTAACTCTGATAACCAGGCAAAGATCCCACAAAGATAGAAAACTACAGACCAATATCCTCCATGCACATACATGTAAAAATTCTCGATCAAGTTCTAACAAATGCAATACAAAAACCTACAAAAATTCTGCAGGTTTAAGTGGGACTCATGCTAGGTACAAAAAGAATATTTGAACATTAGAAAAACAATTAGTATAATTTACCACATAAACAAGGCAAGGAATAAGAACCATATGATCATATAAAGATGTGCAGAAAAGGCATTTGATGATAACCAATACCCTATTCTCATTAAAAATAGAATAATCCCTCTCCCTCCTTCCATCCCTCATGAACCCTTGATAATTTACAAATTATCATTTTTTCAAATGATGTTTTTGATGTCTCCCCCCAACCTGTTTTTATTTTTTTCCATCCCCCTGGGAGGGGGTTATACATGGGTCATTGTGATCAGTTTCGCCTTTCTCCCCTGACCTCCCCCTTACCGTCCTGGTATGACTACACTCAATATTGGTCCTGAGAATATTATCTGTCCTTTATTTCTCGTTTCCAACTCTTATCTACACCCATGTACATGCTTTGGTTTAGCCAGATTTGTAAGGTAGAATTAGGATCATGAAAGTAGGGGGGAGGAAGCATTAAAGAACAAGAGGAAGTTGTATGTTTCTTTGGGGGGGTATCACTGCCCTCTGGTGGTCATGGGAGCTACCCAGCCTTGCTCCTGGAGAGCTGCTGCTGGATTTGAACCACCAAGTCTGTGAGCCGCAGTCCCACATTCAACCACTACGCCACCGGAACTCAGCCCAAAAGTTGTGTTTCATCGTGCTACACTGCACCCTTACTGACCCATCTTCTCTCCACAATACCAAGAACTCAAGTAGAAAGAAAATGCTTTGAAAACAATGATGGCAACATATGTAAAAATGTTCTTGAGACAATGGATGTCTCAAGTATGGACTGTGATAAGAGTTGTATGAGCTCCCATAAAATGATTTTCAAAATAAAAATAAATAAATAAAACAATCCTCAAAAATGGAATGCAATAGAAATTCTTTATTATCATAAAGACCATATACAAATAACTAAAGGCCAATGTCACCCATAGTGGAGAAAAACTGAGAACATTTTTCCTGAGAATAGAACCCAAACAAAAAAGCACTGTATCGTTAATCTTATTCAGCATTGCACTTGAGACCTTAGTCAGAATCATTACATAACTGTGACAACAACAAAAAAAATTAAGGCAAAATTACTGGAAAGGGAAGAAGTGATACACTCACTATTTATAGGAGTGATTTTTCATGATTTTATATATAAAAATTCCTCAAAGTCTCAAAAAATTGTTGGAGACAATTGAGTGGTTTTGGTAAAGTAGCAGAGTCCAATATCAACTGGCAGAAATCTACTGGATTCATGTATGCCAGTGGGAAAACCTTTGAAAAATGACATCATGAAAACAATACCATTTTTAATAACCACTCAGAGCAGTGAGGAATTACTAAATCCAAATGAAGGCTAAACATGATGGTGGGACAAGAGGAAAGTAAAAGGAAATAGAAGAACCAGGAGGCAAAGAACATTTATAAAGATCTAAATACAGGCTTGTACATATGTAAATATATTTATGTAATGAGAGGGAAATATATCTATGCATTCATATCTAACACATTAAGAATTAAGGCTACAGATGGATATTGGACCACAACTTAACTACTCCCTCAACATAAAAACACTTTGTTCTCTGATGCTCATCTTCCAGACTAGTCACTGGAGACAAAATATGGGCATAGGTAAATGTGGTGAAGAAAGTTGATGGTGTCTGGCTATCAAAAATATAGCACCTTGAGTCTTAACAGCTTGAAGATAAACAAGTGGCCACCTAGCTGAGAAACAACAAAGCCAACATGGAAGAAGCACACCAGCCTGTGTGATTATGTGGTGTCAATGGGAACAGGAATCAGATATCTAAGACCTAGAATAAAATCGTACCCAATGTGAAGGGAAAGAGTGCATGGAGTGGAGACCCAAAGCCCATCTGTAGACAATTGGGCATCCCCTCACAAAAGTGTCACAAAGAAGAGCCAGTCAGGATGCAATATAGCACCAATGAAACACACAAAGTTCCTCTAATTCTTTAATGATTCCTTCCCCCCACTATCATGCCCTCAATTCTACCTTATATAACTGATTATATCAGAACATGCACACTGATGCAGATAAGAGCACGTATCACAAGGAATTCAGTATGGATAAACCCTTCTCAAAAATGAGAATAGAGATACCAGGAAGATAAGGGGAAAGGTGGAAATAGAAAGGTGGGTTCAATCACAAGAATGGATAGAAAATTCCCTCCCAGGGAGCCGAACAACAGAAAAGTGGGTGAAGGGTAACAGATGACAATGTATGATATAAAAATAATAGTCCATAACTTATGAAGGGTTTATGGGGAGGAAGAGAGGGCAGAGGAGAGAAGGGGAAAAACTGAGGAGCTGATATCAAGGGCACAAGTAAAAGAAAATGCTTTGAAAATGATGATGGCAGCAGCATATGTGCAAATGTGCATGCCACAAGGGATAAATGTAATAATTCTGATGAGACATAAGAGCCCACAATGAAAGTATTAATAAAAACTATTGTGAAATGTTGATGGATGACAAATCTCCTTCTGAATGTCTGTCAACTCATAGTGTGTTCCATCAGGTCAGATTATTTTTCAAGCTTTCTATTTAAAGGTTCTAAAAATGTTGTGTAACAATATGTGACAAAAAAGGCCTGACTTGTGGCAGACAAGGGACTGGTTTTGCCACCATGACAATGTACCTGTTAATGTAGCCTTCTCAGTGCTCCAGATTTTGACTAAAACACAACAAAACAAAACAAAACAAAAAAACCCAGCATGTCCTTTGGTTCCGGGCACCTTACTAAGCTGACCTTGCTCTGTGAAGCTTCATTTTCTTTCTACAAATGTAGAGGAATGTGGAAGGACAGCAATTTGAAAACTTAAAAGAAATGAAGGAAAAAATGAGGGAGGAGTTGTCACCCATCCAAACAGAGGTTTGAAAAATATTTCCAAGAATGGACTCACAGATCTGATATATGTATTAAGTGTAATGAAGAGTACTTTATAGTTGATAAAGTTGTTCTGTAAAAAAATAAATACATACATTGCTTTGAATATATATGTGTATGTGTATATATATACATATATGTGTATAATATTCTAGGGAAAGGTTAATCAAAGAAACATAAGAACCAAACGAAGAGAATAATTTTACAAGAAAACTCTTACAAGAACCCAAAAGAGACCTACACAAATGGAAGAATATCCTATGTTCATGGATAGTAAAACTAAATATGGTGAAAATGTCAATACTATTCAAAGTGATCTATAAATACAACACATGTCTGATTCAAATTCCAACTTTATTACTTAAAGAAATAGGAAAACTGGGCTGAGCCCTGGTGGCATAGTGTTTGAGTGAGGGACTTCAGCCCACTGGCTTGGTGGGTCAAATCCAGCAGCAGCTCTCCAGGAGCAAGGCTAAGCCTCCCATCAGAGGACAGTAATGACCCCCTCCAAAAAAAAGAAATAGGAAAACTTTCATCTTTATATGAAAAGGGTAGAAACCTGGGTTAAAAAGAAGAAAAAAGGAGGCTTCATACTATCAGACATGAAGACTGAAGAAGAAAAAAGAAGACTTCACATTATCAGAAATCAAGACTGAAGAATAAAAAAGAAAGCTTCATACTATCAGACATAAAAACCTATACCCAGCTATAGTCATCAATCAACTCAGTACTGGTACAATGATAGATGCACAGAATGATGTAGAAGAATAGAAAACTTAAAAATAAATGCATACTCCTACACCCAAATAGTTTTAATCACAGGGTGGAGAGGGGAGAATATTGCATAGGAAAGAGTCTTTTCAACAAATAGTGCTAGAAAAAAAAGATTTCAGCAGAAGAATTAAATAGGATTCATAGTTCACCACTTCACAAAAACAAAACAAATATGCACCAGGAACATAAATGTAAATCCCAGAGCTATAAAGATCATCGATGAGAAAATTGGGGCAAACTTAAGGAACTTATTGTAGGGCATATACATACTGTCAGATACAACAAATGAAACATACGCAATAAAAGACAAAATAGATCATCAGGGCTGTGTTTGTTCAGGGAGACTAGAGAAACAAATTCATAGACACGCATATGGATATAAGGGAAAGGTTTGCATACAAGAGGACTGGAACATTGAGAAAGCATTGCAAACCAGACCAGTACAAGGTCATTTGTCCGATATTAGCCCATATGTCCAATTCCAGTCTATAAATTTTTCTTCCAAATCATGAGGCACTTGCAGTACCACCAGGACAATCACAGGCCAGTGGGTGTAGCGTCTTGAGAAACCAGCAGCAGGAGTCTCCCCGTGGCTCCTCGTTTCCAGGGCTCAGGGTTCATCAGCAGTATCCAGTGGCAGTAGAAGAATCTCAGCGCTGGCTGGGGTCTCCCTGTGACTTTTTCGGCTTCAGAGGTCTGGTTCCATCAGGGAAAGTCCATGTGACTTCTCCTCCAACGCCTACAGTTCCTAGGAATCAGGATTGATTAGCATGCTGTCATCTCATCTTGTTAGTAGTTCATCTCCAAGAAACTGAGTCAAGTCTCTTTCTTCCAATTGGGAAATACCACGGACTTCTCAGAATTCTCAGGAGAAAGCCATGCCCACACAGAGGCCTCATTGACTATCTCCAGATTGACAGGCTTGACTTCACCCCTACAATCCTAGTGCTGAAATTGACATAGATCAGTCACTGCCACAACGGCCTATTCAAAATAAGACACTGATGTGCATTGAAAGACTTCCTGGAAAGAATAAAATGAGAGCTCATAGGCAAGGGAAAATATTTTGCTAGGACACAAAGAATAAGAAACTCATCACTAAAATATATAGATTTCTTCAAGATCTCAATAAGAAAAAAACCCATTTCAATTAAAAGGTGGAAAACCACATAAACAGAGACTTCACCAGAATAAGACACCCAAATGCAAGAACACATAAGGAAATGCTCACGATCTTTAGTCATCTGGGAGACACAAATCAAAGTAATGATGATATGTCATCTTATACCCACAATGATAGCCCAATTTAAAAAAAAGAGAATAACAAATTCTGGAGAGATTGTGAAGAGATTGGAACAATCATACATTGCCTGTGGGACTGTATACATGTACACCCATGTCGAAAGTGGTATGGTATGTTCTGGAACAACTGAGACCATACTTCCAAGCAAAACTTCAGCTGGGCATATAACCCAAAGAAGTAACAGACAGAATATGAACAGCCATATTCTTTTTAATGTTCTTTGCAGCACAGTTCATAATAGCAAGAAGTTTCAAAAATGTCCATCAGTTGAAGATTAGATAAAGAAACTGGTACATACACACATTGGAATAATATGCATCCTTATAGAACAAGGATGGAACTAGGAAACACTTCTGACATGGAATTATCTGGAAACCATTATGCTGAGCGAAGTTAGTCAATCACAAAAGGACAAATATCGTATGAGTCTACAACTAGAAGGATTAGAAAAGAAAAGACAAAGGCATACTTTGGTTTCCAAGCCATAAGTTCTGCTAATGTTCAAAGAAATAGTGTGCCTCACTAATTCCCATAAACTATATATCACCCACCTTCTTATTGAACATCTTAAAGACAACTTCAAGAAAGTTTGTCTAATTCCAGATGGGGTCAGTTTCGCATGTAGTGGGGAGAGATAGAAGATCAATCAATCCCTGTCGTATATCAATGTTCTATAGTCATCCCCAAACTAACAAATAATCCTACTAAAGTAATTAGTGAACCTTACTGGGCAATCAGGTCAAGAGGAAGGGAGGAAATATCTGTAACTGAGAAGGTGATTACAGTTCCTTTGGAGCAAGAGTCAAAACTGACTCCCAGTTATTGGTTGGTCTTCAAGTTGATAAAGAGAATCTACCCAAATGTACAAATACCATCATACTTGATGGTGAAAAACTGAATGTTTTCATCTACAATTGGAAACAAATTAAGAATATGCCCTAATCACTCTTATTCAAAATTGTACTGGAAGGTCTAGCTAAAACAATTAGACAAGAATAGGAAATGAGAGGTATACAGATTGGGATGGTAGAGATAAACTCCACTATTTTGTTTTATACATAATATGATTTTGCTATGTAGAAAATTCTAAACTGACCAAAAACTGAACTAGAACTAGTAAGCAATTTTATCAAATGATGCTGATTAAATTTTGTTGCCATGAAACATGCTGAAATCCCAAAACTTTACCAATAATTATGACCTTGTTTGAATATAGACTGGGGATTCTTTTGTAATGCTGATGAAGTCATTAATATCAATGTAGGGTAAATCCTAAAATAAAAAAAACCTGAATTATGGAAGGTCAGAAGATATAGACACATAGGAGAAAAAGGAAGGTCAGAAGATAAAGACTCAAGCAGGGGAAGGAGGAAGACACATTACTGAGACATATGTACCTACAGGCTAAGGAATGCCAAGAAATATTGGCAGGCACGAGGAACTGAACTAGATAAAAGACATGCTTCTAAAGACAGGCATTGTGTTCAAACATCTAGCCTCCAGAATCTCCAGGAAGGTAAATTTTTGTCCTTTAAAGCCACTATTGCAAATTGGAGCTACAAGGTTAATGTATAAAAGCTAATTGACTTCCTATATATAAGCAAATTGATATTTGAAATGTAGGACACCACATCATTTACATTAATACCCAAGGAGTACATACTTAATATTATTAAGGTATCAATTCTTCCCAAATTGAGCTGTAGACTCCATGAAATTACAACAAATATCTCAGCATGTCAACTTGTTGATACTGAAATACTGATTCTAATTGAAAGACTGATTTTAATGTTTGCATAGAAAGACAAAAGCCCTAAAAGAGCGACCACAATATAGACATAGCACATGTTGGCTCAATTCCAGATCACCACAATAAAGCAACTCAGATTTTTTTGTTTGTTTCACAGGGGTTTAGAAGTTATATCTGACACATAGCAATAGAAGAAATAGACAAGATTATTGAGGGAATTGCCAACAAAAAAGTAATCCCCCAGGCCAACTAAGCATTCAGTGAAGAACTGATACCAATCGTACACAAACTCTGTCAGAACATAGAAAAGATAGCAAACTCCTGAAATATTTCTATCAAGCTAATAGAACATTGATACCTAAATTGGGCAAGGTTCCCATAAGAATTGAGAACTACAGATCAATATACCTAATGAACATCAATGTAAAAATCTTTACCAAACTATTGGTCAGTAAAATACAAAAGGAAATAAAGCAAATAATTCACCATGATCGAGTGGGATTCGTACCAGGGATTTAGAGGTTCGCTGTATGAAAGACCACTACTATTGACCACACTGACACGGAAAATTATAAGGACCACTTGATAATATTGATAGATGTGGGAAAATTCATTGAGCAATATTCAACACCCACTCCTGTTTAAACACACTCAAAAAGATAGGAATAGAAGAAAAATTCCTCAGTATTCTACAAGTTATATATGAAATACGAACAGCTAACATGATAGTCAATAGAGAAAAGACTAAAACAATCCCAATGAAAAGGGGACCAGACAAGGATGCCACTGACCTCACTTCTACTTAACATTATACTGGAGGTTCTAGCTAACAACATAAGGCAAAGAAAAGGCATCAGAGGTATTCTTTTGTGGAAGGAATAGGTGAAACTACCATTATTCACAGATAACGTGATTTTATATATTGAAAATTCTCCAAACTCCACAGTGGAATTCTGAAAGCAAAAGAGTAATATGGCAGAGTGACAGAATATGAGATCAACAGAGAAGTCTATTGGACTGCTATACACATCAGAAAAGACCATGGAAGAGGCAATTAAAAGGTGTGTCAGCCAGGGTTCTCTTGGAGAAAAAAAAATCAGTACACTAATAATTCTTTTTATATATTTATATATAGAGAAAGGTATATAAGATAAGAAAGAAACAGTTAACTATCTGTAAAGCAGTACAGATTGCTCGGTGCAACTCACTTGTTTGAGGCACCTAGAAGACTGGCAATCTTTCAAGTCTTGAGGGCCGCTGAGTAGTCCTCTGTAGAGCAATTCAGGCTATCTGGTCACAGGCAGAAAACAGCAGAGCAGGTTGTCACCAACAGTCAGCCAGATGACAGAGTCCAACAGTCCCCAGCTCAAGAGATGTATATCCCAGGACCGTGACGAAGTAGGGCTTGAAGGAACCTCAGCTCACAGCAACACAGTCCACAATTAGGTGTCCTACAGGTAGTGTTGCTTGGACGTTGAGGCACAGGACAAACAAGGCAGCTCTTTGATCTGAAGATCCGGAAGCAAGAGAGGGGGTGGGTCTCGCCGAGCCCTTCCTATCTCTGCCCTTCAATCCATCCTGTGTGTTCATTGGCTGTACCATCACAACAGACCCACCAATCTTCTGTGGCCATGTAGGCATAACAAACCTACCCATCATAATCCACCCTTTGCCAACATAGCACCCATACACAATTTTTTACCCATATAGAATTTCCAGACATCAATGAAATCAAACTTATACTTAACGTCAAACGTCTATCATACATATAAATGAGAACACACTGAATCCAATTGTAGCTGATATATCATACATGAACAAAGAAAAGAATCAAAAAGCTCATAAACAGAAAATACATGAACAATCACAAACCTCACTTCTGCAATTGATCACGTGATTGTAATTGCTAGGTAAACTACCTTCTTCTACTATCCATTCTGTATTACCTTTGCCCTCAGCAATCACTTCAGCTGGTTGTGGTTTTTTGCCTGGTGGGGTGACCCAGACCTTCATTCCTGAGGGGTCTAGGTCATTAGATCATGCTATCATGATGGGGTTGCTGTAATTTACCATTAACTTTTATCACAGGGCATGGTAGCACTAAGATTTGGCCTATGGGATCTCCTGAATTCCAGACATATTCCTCTTTACCGCCATTATGTAACACCAGTCCAACTTCTTCTTGATAATCTGGATCAATCATGCCACTAAGTATGGTGACACCCTTCCTGATCTGTTGATCCAAAGGCATGAGAAGCACAAAGTGGCCAGGGGGCATTCTCAGCTGCCAGTTCAGTGGAATCCGTGCTGTGATTCCAGGTGGGAGAGTTCCTTCCTTTGGAACCAGGACCTTCAGTCCTGAAGAAGATAGCATTGCTGGGACAGGAAGTAAAAATGCTGCAAGTGGGTCAATAGGAGTAATAGTGAGTGGTGCCACTCCAGTTTCCACCCCTTGGTTACTGGACCCATGAATCCTGGCTATTGGAGACACAGCACCATATATTGGCTGCTGGTTTAAAGCACATACAGCTTCCTGGAGAACACTGCCCCAGCCTCGCGAGTTGTTGCCACACAGTTTGCATCGCAATTGTGCCTTCAGGAGCTCATGCCATCATTCTATCAAGCCAGCTGCTTCAGGATGATGCGGAACATGATATGACCAGTGGATTCCATGGGCATGGGCCCATTGACACACTGAATTTGCTGTAAAGTGAGTTCCTTGATCTGAAGCAATGCTATGTGGGATGTCATGCCGGTGGATGAGGCATTTTGTAAGTCTACAAATGGTGGTATGGACAGAAGCATTGCATGCAGGGAAGGCAAATCCATATCCAGAATATGTGTCTATTCCAGTCAGACAGAACAAAGCGCTGCCCTCTCCACGATGGGAGTGGTCCTATATAATCAACTTGCCACCAAGTTGCCGGTTGATCTCCCCAAGGAATGGTTCCGTACCTTGGCCTTAACGTCGGTTTCTGCTGCTGGCAAATAAGGCACTCAGCAGTGGCTGTGGCCAAGTCAGTCTTGGTGAGTGGAAGTCCGTGTTGTTCTGCCCATGCATAACCTCCATCCCTGCCACCATGTGCACTTTGTTCATGTGCCCATTGGGCAACAACAGGAGTGGCAGAGGAAAGAGGAGGGCCAGTCTCCACAGTGCATGTCATCTTATCTACTTGATTGTTAAAGTCCTCCTCTTCAGAGGTAACCCTTTGATGAGCATTCACATGAGACACAATTACATTTGCTTTTTTGGCCCATTCAGAGAGATCCATCCGCATTCCTCTTCCCCACACCTCCTTGTCACCAATCTTCCAATCATGTTCCTTCCAAGTCCATGACCATCTAGCCTAGCCATTAGCCACAGCCCATGAATCAGTATACAGTCTCACATCTGGCCACTTTTCCTTGTAGGTGAACTGAACGGCCAGGTGCAGTATTCAAAGTTCTGCCCATTGGGAGGATTTTACTTCACCACTATCTTTCAGGGAGATTCCAGAAAGGGACTGTAGCGCTGCTGCTGTCCACTTATGAGTGGCACCTGCATATAGTGCAGAGCCATCCGTGAACCAAGCATGACTTTTCTGTTCTTTAGTTAAATTATTATAAGGCACTCCCCAGGAGGCCATAGGTGCAGATTTGGAAAGAAAAGGTAATGTGATTGAAGGTAATGGGGACTGTGGGCATTTGGGCTACTTCTTCATGCAACTTACTTCTACCTTCAGGTCCTGCTCTGACCCGATCTCGTATGTACCACTTCCATTTAAAAATGGATTGTGGCTGCACACATCCAACTTTTTGACTCTGTGGGTCAGACAATACCAGTTCATGATGGATAGTTCATGCCTCATGGTGACTTGGTGGCCCAAGGTGAGGCGTTCAGTTTCCACCAAAGCCCAGTAACAGGCCAATAGTTGTTTTTCAAAGGGGGAGTAGTTTTATGCAGAAGATGGCAGGACTTTACTCCAAAATCCCAACAGTCTATGCTGAGATTCACCAATAGGGGTCTGCCAAAACTCCACACTGCATCTTTACCAACAGCTGACACTTCTAGCACCATTGCATCAGCTGGATCATATGGTCCCAGTGGCAAAGCAGCTTGCATGGCAGCCTGAATCTGTTGCAGAGTCTTTTCTTGCTCCAGGTCCCACTCAAAACTGGAGGCCTTTCCTGTCACCTGATAAATAGGTCAAAGTAGAACACCCAAGTGAGGGATATGTTGCCTCCAAAATCAGAAAAGGCCCACTAGGCATTGTACCTCCTGTTTCGTTGTTGTGGGAGCCAGATGTTCTTCACTTTAGTGGGAATATCTCGACATGCTCCACACCACTGGACCCCTAGAAATTTTATGAAGGTGGAGGGTGCTTGAATCTTTGTTGGTTTAATTTCCCAACCTCTTGCATGCAGATGCTGTACTAATGAATCTAAAATCTTTGATACATACTCCTTAGTGGATCCAGTCAGCATAATGTCATCAATATAATGGACTAGTGTGACTAAATTATGGCACAGGGCAGAAGAGTTGATGTACCTCTGGGGGAAAGTTATGAAAGTGTACTGTTGCCCTTGCCAGCTGAAGGCAAACTGCTTTTGGTGATCCTTTGAAATTGGTATCGAGATTAAGGCATTGGCTAGGTCAATAGCTGCATATCAAGTACCAGGAGAAGTATTAATTTGCTCAAGCAATGAGATCACATCTGGAACTGCAGCTGCAATTGGAGTCACCACCTGGTTAAGCTTACAATAATCCACTGTCATTCTCCAGGATCCATCTGTCTTCTGTACAGGCCAAATGGGTGAGTTAAATGGAGATGTGGTAGTAATCACAACCCCTGCATCTTTCAAGTCTTTAATGGTGGCACTGATCTCTGCAATCCCTCCAGGAAGGCAGTATTGCTTTTGGTTTACTATTTTCCTAGGCAACGGCAATTCTAACGGTTTCCATTTGGCCTTTCCCACTATGATAGCCCTTATTCCACATTTCGGGGATCCAATGTGGGGGTTCTGCCAGTTACAAAGTATGTCTATTCCAACGATTCATTCTGGAACTGGGGAAATAACCACAGGATGAGTTTGGGAACCTATTGGACCCACAGTGAGGCATACCTGAGGTAAAACTCCATTAATAACTTGGCCTCCATAAGCCCCCACTCTGACTGGTGGGCCTTCAAAACATTTTGGGTCCCCTGGAATCAGTTCAGAGCCAGTGTACAGCAATCCCTGAAAAGTTTGATTATTTCCTTTCCCCCAATGAATAGTCACTCTTGTAAAAATCCGCAGGTCCCTTTGGGGAAGGCTAGAAGAAAGACTAACAGCATCAACCTTCGGTGATGTGGCAGGGTCCTTCTTCCAAGGGACCCAGCCTTCCCCTCATTCAAGTGGTTGTGGGTCTGTAAACTGGCTCAGGTCTGGGAATTGGGTGAGTGATCCTGACTGCCTATCCCTCTGTTCACCTGATCCAGCATTCTTCGGCCTGTGTAGGTCACGTAAATATTTAGTAGGTTTCCCATCTATTTCACTCCTAGTGATACCATGACTAAGTAGCCAATGCCATAATTCCACACGAGACAGGCTGCTTTGATTACCACGAAAGTCTTGTTGTCTATTATAACCACGTCCACCCCGCCTCTGTTGATTCAGTGCTGACACTTGCTCTCTGTTACCACGGAGTCCAATCAGCCCCATCGTGAGCAAATGTCAGAGTTCACTTAAAGTAGTTCCCACAGTTAATCCTGGTGTACACAACAAAGCAATTATAGGAGTCTTCAAAGATGCTGGAGACCACCTCACAAACTTATTCCTTATGGTTGTAGTGAAGAATATGTCCTCAGGACACCCCCTTTTGGGGTCTATGGGAGTATCCTGATTGATCCATTCCACCATACCAATTTCCCTCAGCTTTTGGATGCCTTCTTATACAGTGTACCAAGGTAGGTCAGGCACCTCAAGTCGGTCTAATCTAGGCCATGTGGCAGCCAATGCTTCAATGAGCCAACCAAATAAGGAGTTGTATCCTCTCAGTCTCTCTCGCTGAGACATTGAAAGAAGAGTCTGTGCTTAGGGGTCCCATATCCAGAAACTCAGACTGATCTAATATTACATTTCTTGCACCAGTATCCCACACCCTCAGTAACCATTCCCAGGGATACTCCCCAGGCTTTTGCTTGTACGTATTTGAAAGCTCGAGTAATCAGCTTGGCCTCACCCTTAGGAGCTTTCCTTGCCTTAAATTTAGTTATAGGTCTAGCAGAAATGATCAGTGGTGAGGGTGTTTCCTGGCTGTTCTCAGCACTATCTTGTAAGGCATCTCCCTCAGCGAATGGTAGAGATGCAGCCCCACCTGGTGTTTCACCTTGAGTAAGTTGGTTGATTTGCTCAGGTGTGGGTTGTTTTGTTGATAGTAGACTACTATCTTCAGCTGGGAGGGGTAGATCTATTGACTGGACTGGTTCAATTGTTTCTTTTTTTTTTTGGGGGGGGGGCATCGGGTTCAATTGTTTCTAATGGTGGCACAATATTCTCCTCTTCTGGATCATCAGTCAATGTATTCCCATCCCATGTTTCAGGGTCCCAATTTTTTTCCTATCAATGCCCTCACTTTGGCTTCTGACACTGCTCTAGATCTGCCATTCAGCTCATGTTGTAATTCAGCCACTCGCATAATGAGACTTTGGACCTGGTTCTCAATATCGACTCGTTTACTACAGGCAAGAAGGTTTTCCTTTGTAGCACAGGCCCATGCCTTCAAGTCTGTGAGTCGGCACTTAAGGTGTGCTTTTGAGGCCCTGAGGCAATCCCTCTCCTTAATCACATAGTCCATTGTAAGGAAGACCAGCCAACCATACTTGGCATCTTGACAAAACTGCTGGAATATTTCAGACATATGTTCACCCAGAGCCTCTCCTGTAACTAGCACCCCATCCATCGGTGCTCCTACTTTAGGTATTAGCTTTGCTATTTCACACCATGGACTAGTAGAATTGGCAAAATTACCCATGGCTTTAGGTCTAGAATTAGCATCAACAGTGTTCTTAAGACTAATCACATTGGAGAACCAATCAAAGAGACCCATGTTTATGATTTTATTTCTCTAGAAGCGCTCCCAGTACCACTTGTATCAGGCAGGGATACAAGATTAGAGATATAAAAATCAGGACACTAATAATTCTTTATATATATTTATATAGAGAGAAAGGTATACAAGATAAGAAAGAAACAGTTAACTATCTATAAAGCAGTACAGATTGCTCGGTGCAACTCACTTGCATGAGGCAGCTAGAAGACTGGCAGTCCTTCAAGTCTTGAAGGCCGCTGAGTAGTCCTCTGTAGAGCAATACAGGCTATCTGGTCACAGGCAGAAAACAGCAGAGCAGGTTGTCACCAACAGTCTAGCCAGATGACAGTGTCCAACAGTCCCCAGCTCAAGAGATGTATATCCCAGGAGCATGGCGAAGTAGGGCTTGAAGGAACCTCAACTCACAGCAACACAATCCACGATTAAGTGTCCCACGGGTAGTGTTTCTTGGAGTTTGAGGCACAGGATGAACAAGGCAGCTCTCTGATCTGAAGATCCAGAAGCAAGAGAGAGGGTGGGACTCGCTGAGCCCTTCCTATCTCTGCCCTTGAATTCATCCCATGTGTTCATTGGCCGTGCCATCATAACAGACCCACTAATCTTCTGTGACCATGTTGGCATAACAAACCTACCCATCACAAAAGGGTACTAACCCACTCAATGTGGAGGGTATTGTTTATATCTTCACAGGAGAGGGAAGCATGTAGCAGGTAACCAACCAATAGAGAGCTCTGCTTGTGGCCACAATCCAAACTACATGGTTCTCTCTCTCTCTCTCTCTCTCTCTCTCTCTCTCTTTCTCTCTCTCACACACAAATACACACACAGACACCAGAGGAATACACTTCAGAGGACAGTCCTGAAGCTACAACTCTAGGAGAGGGGCACATCTGATCAGAGCACACAGGAGCAAACAAAGAGGGAAGGAAAGTGAGTAGCACACACCCTGGCCCACCAAGCCCAAAGGACAATATTCCTGCTCAGAGCAACCAATGTACAGAGAGGAACATAGAGTCGGCTTCATCATAAGACATGAAGTCCCACAATGAAACATAGCACAACTGGGGACAACACAGGAGATAGATTGTGGGAACTGTGTCTGATCTGACCCCATCAAACTGCTGTAAAATACTAAGGGCATGTAACAGAGAAGGAATGGAAGCAATGCAATGAAGTCCCCAGGGAATACAAAATTAGACTTTGAGGCAAGAGTGTGGTGGCATCTCATCAGCCTCAACTGGAAAAAAACTCCTAAAAATCAATGAACAGACCTGAAACTATTTACAGACTTTTCCTTTTTTTCCCACTGGTTTTGTTGTTGCTTTGTTATTTGTTTGTTTTGCCTTCCTTTATTGTTTTGTCCTGCTTTGTCTTGTTTTTGCACTTATGATTGTCTCTCTATGTCTATCTAGATAAGACAGGCAGAATAAACAATTCCTGGGGAAAAAACAACAGGACTGACAATTCCGGGAGGACATGGAGAGGGGGAAGAAGGAAAGAGGAAGTGGGACTTTCACTCAACTGAGGGATAAGAGAATAACAAGTGATCTAAAATCAATGCAGAGACAGATGCATGATGCCTATTGGTGCTTAATCCAGGGCAACATGAATTACTGATACCCAAAAGAAGACTGAACATGATAGTAGGACAAGGAAAGTAAAATCAAATAGGCAAAAGTCACAAATAGAGCTCTAAATATAGGCATTTATATATGTAAATATATTTTATATAGTGATAGGTAAATGGAGCTTTGCACTTATATTTATATACTAAGTATTAAAGTAGCAGATGGACTTCAGACCTCAGTCCAAGTACTTCTTCAAAGCAAGAACACTTTGTTTTAAAAATCCGGCATTCCGTGATGCTCACCTTCCCAACACAACAAATGAAGACAAACGGGTACACAGGCAAATGTGGTAAAGGAGGTTGATGGTGCCTGGCTATTTAAATATATAGTGTCTGAGGCCTTAAAGGCTGAAGGATAAATAAGAGGTCATCTAGCTGAGAAGCAGCAATGTCCACATGGAAGAAGCACATCAGTCTGTGTGATCACAAGATGTTGATGGCATCACAAACACCCAGAACAAAAAAAATCATATCACTGTGAATGGTATAGAGTGGAGACCCAAATCCCATCTGTAGACAATTTTGCACCTCTCCTTACAGAAGGGTGACAAGGAAAAGACAAGTTAGTCAGTGTGCAGTATGCACTGATGAAATATACAACTTTCCTCTAGTTCTTCAATGCCTCCTCCCCACTATAATCATGACCTCAATTCTACCTTAAAAATCTGACCAGACCAGAGCATGTATGGTGATACAGAGAAGAGGTCAAAACACCAAGGATCCAGGACAGAAAGAACCCTCAGGACCAATATTGAGAATAGAGATACCAGGAGGGTATGGGGAAGGTGGTGGGGAATGGATCACAGTGATCTACATATAACCCTAAGGAATGGACAACAGAAAAGTGAGTGAAGGAAGACAGCAGTAAGTGTAAGTCATTGGGGGAAATCTGATCAATTATAAAGGGTTCACAAAGGAGGGTGGGTGGAGGTGGAGGAATGAGAAATAGATATCAAGAACTCAAGTAGGAAGAAAATGTTTTGGATAGATGATGGCAACATATGTGCAAACATGCTTGACATAATGAATGTATATATTGATTGTGATAAGAGCTGTAAGATCTGCCAATGAAAGGATTAAAAGCAAAAAGTGCCATAAATTTCAAAAAGTTATGTTTATACTACAATGTAGTGTACAATAATAGCACTGTGAATAAGTTTGAAATATTGTGGGTATACTGAAATGTAATATAGACATAGAAAGTGAGTTCATGTTGCTGAGAAAATGGTGTCAATAGAAATGCTCCATTATTCATTTATACTTCAGTGTTATTTTTATCAATTTTTCTGATAATTCTTAATATTCAATGTAAATAGTTTTTATTAATTGAAATAAGCTTGTTTATTTTATAGATGATTTCAGGGAATAGCTTAAATTCTAGGTTCAAAATTTTCCTGAAAGCAACAGATTCAGATTCCTCTAGCGTCCATTTTTCCACTAAGCCCCTACATTCTGAAAGATAATTGAAATTTTGTTCCACAATTTTCATATTGATTATGACTTCTCTACTGAGTATTTGATCACAACATTCAGTAATGGCATCCAGGCACTATCATTCACAGAGACACTCATAGCAGTTTCTTCTCTGATTTCTGACTTTCCTTCTACCTCTGCTATTACAATTAAGTAGCGATCAATTTTTGTCTCTTGAATAGCCATTAGCAAGCATTTTAAACCCCAGGATATACTCCTCAAACTAGATGACAGAACAGAAATTCTAGAAACTGTGCTAGGCCGATTCCCTGAAAAGGTCCATGAAGCCATGATCCTAGCCTTTGACCCAAGAGAATTCCACGAGGAATTTGGTCAAACATAATTAGTTTCTCTCTCTCTCTCTCATTATTGTTTATATTGCTGTTTATTTTATTTTTAAATGTTTCTTGTGAAGTAAAACTGCTAAAAAAACATTACTCCTGAGCCAATTCCAACTGTGTCACTCTATATTGGGTTTTCAAGGCTTTAAATCTTTATGGGATCAGAGAGCTGCTTCTTTCTCTCATGGAGTGGCTGGTTGGCTTGAACTGCCAACCTTGTGGTTAAAGTCAACAAGAACTGAGTATATAGGGCCTGTTTTGAGCATGTGCATAACTGTGGACATTCACATGACCTTCTAGATTCTTAAGAGCATGTCATAACTCGTCAAAGGTTTTAGGGATATCTCATTCCCCAGCCTTTCTTCCCAAGGTTTTTGGTTAGCCTATTGTTAGCTCCAAATTGTACCTATTGTCACGGGCTCAAGACAACTAAACCATTAGCTTGTTTGAGTTTTTAAAAAGTGTTTCTCAGTAAGTAGGTGTACTGGACCAGCTAATTCCAACTTAGATAAAATTGAAAGAAGCTTTTTTTAAGAATGCCTTGCATTCTTAACTGTCTAACAAAACAGATTAGAATAAACACTGTAATTCCATGAAAAAAATACATTAACCTTTCTCTAGTAATGAAATTGCAGACTTATTATTTTCATAGCTACAATTGAGGTAGGCAATGGGAAGTTGAGCCCAGGGTAAGCTTAAAAATCATGAAGTTTGCTGTTCTTACTGAGAATCAACTATTTTTTTCTTGAGAAAGCAGTCCCTAATCCATTTAAAGACCTAATTTCTAGAATACTGGAAAAAACTTAATTTTCACAGCTTTTGCATGTTTTTGTTTGCTTGCTTGTTTGTTTACTACTACTTTTTAATGGAACATAATATGAAATTCTTTACTATACCATTTTCACTGACATCACTATATTTTTATAGTAATATAGCACTTACTTTTATTTCTCCTTAATTTACAAAGAATAGCCAGTTCATAGAATGTTTTCCTACGTTGCTGTACCATTTATTAGGTGCGCTCATTATGTAGAACAAAGACTTTCTTAAAAGGTTATAATAAATAAATCCACTCCTGTGGAGTCAGTTCAGAGTTTTCGTGGCACTCTGGGTGAGAGTAGAGCTCTATCTACTGGCTCTCTGGGATATACTGGAGCTGCTCCCTAGGTTTTCCTTTTTGTTTTCTCTTAGTGAAAAGTTCCAGAAGTCAGCAGGCTTTGGTAGTAAAGACGGGACTGTTTCATATGGAGAATCAAATACAATGTAGAAGGCCAAGCTCTAAAGACTTTTTTGAGGAAAAAGAGAAGGCCATCAGGGAAGCAAGACTTTCACCACACTGATTAAGAGATAGATCTCTGACAATATAAAAATAAAGTTCTAAAATGGACATAATCTTCAGAGATGGGAATTTGTGGTAGATTAAATTGTGTGTCCCGGAAAATGGCCTGAACTCATGAAGATGGCCTTGTTTGGAGAGTGTTTTTTTTCTTTAAAAGATGTTAAGAATGGAGTTTTATAAAATAGAAAGACAAACAGAAATAGAGTCACACATGGGGAAGAAAGTGTATCCTTCTACAAGACAAATATCCCCAAGAAATACTCAGAGACTACAGAAAATAAAAAACAAAGAGTGTGGTTAGCTTTTTTATTTTATTATTTTTTATTTTGGTGTGTATATTTCTTAAAACCAACAAAGCAAGGATGACCTAGACATTTAATACTGAGTTTGAACTTTCAACCTCTATAATTGTGAGAAAATATTTTTTGTTATTCTTAAAATCATATAATAGTAGATATAAAGTTATCTGACATGGATAGAGCATTTCTTTGGGTAAGTTTTGTGATCCATTCCCTCTCAGTTGAGCTGTATTGAGAATATTTTTATTGAGGCATTGTGATTCCTTCAAATTGCAGTTTTATTGAGCCAGATATTTCAGTTTTATCTTAATTCTTGGCTTAACTTCCTGACTAGTTGTTCCAGTACAGTGATCATTGAAAAGTTGAAGAATATTGTGAACTAGAAAGCTTTTGACATATGCATACTTTTTCATCATATGATTTTGTCTTACTTCCAACTTGAGTGATGCCGAAACATCTTTTAAGTAGAAAATAATGAATATGAAATTAATTAGATCAAGACTAAAACCATTACCAACATCACAGGTTGATAGTTTTCTGTCATTATTTAAAGTATTTGAAAATAATTTAGCTAAAATTAAATATCTACAAATGTTGTTAACCTTTAGGTTGCAGTACTTAGTTCAAAAACACTTTGATCCCTTAACTATCATTATCATAGTGTATATTGAAGGAAATTATGTATATCATTATCCAAGAAAGTCAATCTAATAAAAACTACTGATGTGAAAATTGATGATTATATGTTGAAAGATATTTTTTCTTTGGTTTATTTAATGTCTGTGTCTAAAAACAAATATAATCCATTGGTGTATATGAATGCATGAAAAGTAAATAGATCTCTACATGGTTCATACTAGGGAGTACTGTTCTCTTAGTGTTTTATTTGGAAAACAATGTGATACCTGGTAGATCCTAGATGTGCCCACTTGCATTCTCAAAAGCTTTTAATACTAAATATGTGTTGAAGTCTTGGCCCCTGCAGCTGTGGATATGGCTTTTTTCTTTGTTATATTAATGAGAATGCCTGGTGGCATAGTGGGTTACATTGTTCAGCTGATTATCACAAGTTCAACGATTTAAACCAACAGCTGCTCCAAGGGAGAAAAATGAGACGTTCTACTTCCTTATGAGTCAATGACTGAAAGGCAGTGAAAGAGTTAGAGTCCTTATGAGTCAGAATCCACTAGACTGCAGTGAGTGAAGACTCTATTTTTAAATGTTTAAATAAAGTTATAGCAAAATAGGGCGTGTCCTCAATATAATTACTTCTGAATTACAAAAAGAGGAATCTTATCACAAACATAAACTCTGGGAGAAGATGTTACATGAAGTAACACACATAGCAGAGGTAACTCCAGGAATGTCTGCGGCAGTTACTAGAAGCTGATGTAGACAAAGACCTTCTGCAGTCATGTTCTGATTTTGAATGGCCAGCTGTCTGCACTGTCAGAAGATAAATTTCTCTTTATTTTTTCATTTGTTTTATTTATTAATTTTAAACTTGCCATCAACATTTTCAAAACATTTTCTTTCTGCTTTAACCCTTGATATCAGTTCCTCATTTCCCCCATTCTCAATCTCCCTTCTTCATGAACCCTTGATAACTTATAAAAACTCCCCTCCATGTCTTATATCCATGGCTGCCTCCCTTCACCCTCTTTTCTGTTGTCCATCCTTCTAGGAAGGGGTTTTATGTGGATCATTGTGATTGGCTCCCTATTTTTCCAACCACCTTCCCCATACCCTTCTGGTATCGCTATTCTTAATATTGTTCTTGAAGGGATTATCAATTCTGGATTCCCTGTGTCTCCTATCTGTACCCATGTACAGATGGTGGTACAGCCAGATTTTTAAGATAGAATTGGACTTATGATAGTGGGGGTGGGTTGGGTGAAAACATTAAAGACCTAGAAGAAAGTTGCATGTTTCATGGGTGCTATACTGTACCCTGAATGGCTCATCTCTTTGCTGTGACTCTTCTGTAAAGAGATGTCCAATTGCAGACAGATGGAATGTCGGTCTCCATGCTAAGCTCCCCCTCATCCACATTGATATGATTTTTGGTTCTGGGTGTTTGATGCCTTATACCTGATCCCATAAACACCTTCTGATTACACAAGTTGGTGTGCTGCTTCTTCCATGCGGGCATTGTTGCTTCTCAATTAGATGACCACTGGCTTATCTTGAAGCCTTTAAGACTCCAAACACTATATCTTTTGATAGGTGGGTACCGCCAGCTTCCTTCACCATATGTGCTTATGCCTCCTTGTTTTATTCAGCAATCACGTCCAAAAGGTGAGTATCACAGCATACCAGAATATTTGTACAAAGTGTTTTTACTTTGAGGGAGTATTTGAGTTGAGCTCTAATGTCCATCTGATACCTTAATATTTAACATATAAATATGAGTACATAGCTCTATTTTCCTATCATTATATAAAATTTTATTTAAATATGTACACACATGTATTTAGACCTCTAAAAATGTCCTTTGTCTCCTAATTATTTCCTCTATTTCCTTTTACTTTCCTATTGTCCCTATCATGTTCAGTCTACATTCAGAGTTCAGTAATTCCTCTTAACTGCATTGCCCTTGAATAAGCCCTACCAGGTATCCTAAACCCTTCTCTCCATTGATTTTATATCACTTGTTATTCCTTTGTTCTTGTGTTCATTAACACTCACTTTTTTTCCCCTGCCTCTCCCTCTCTCATGTTCCCCTGGAACCATCGGTCTTGTTAAATTTCACTTTCTTATCTGGGGGAGGGGGACACAGTCTTTGATATTTAAAATAAATTTCCCTGGTAAATCCTATTATCTTATGCAAATGTTAACATAAATATTTAATCTATTGAATAATAAGATCTTAGGTAGGAACAAATAGTACTTATTTTTAAAGATCAGAAATACCTTAAGAGAAATCATTAAGAGCCTGAGTGCCATTCTGAAACAAAAAGGTAATTAGCAGTAAGGAGGATCCTAGGACCAATATACCTTGCTTAACTAAAATAGCTTCCTCCACTAATGGATGTAACCCCTATAGGTGAAAAAAATTATGTCTAAATTGAATTAGTTTACTTGGGTCATATTGTTGATCACTTCATGATTTGATTCTTTATATATAAGAAATATATAGGAGATTCAGAATCATTATATAAATCACCAAAAATTATCATTTTTTCACTTATAAAACCTACATTAAGTGCCAAGAATGCATTCTGTTTCAGTTACCTAGAACTTCACATTGCGTTTCCACAAAACAATATTAATTGAAAAATAACATTTAAACAATTATTGACATACTTCACACGTATCTTAGAGAGTTAAAAGAGCAAGGCTATGTTTTGTTTTGTTTAAATAAAGCAAGTGTTAGTTTTTCTAGCTTTTAAAGTTGATAAATGGCTGAGAGCACAGTTTCTTATCTTTTCCAAAATATGTAACCATAGCACCCCATAGTAATGGTCTCTGGATGGTACAAAAGGTTTAAATTTAACTACTAAACAAAAGGTTGGCAGTTTAATTTTAGTCACAGGCACTATAGAATAAAGACTTAGCAATCTGTTTCAATAAATGGTTTACACAAGTAAACTGGATGGAACAATTGTAACCTATAACAATGGAATCTACATGAGTCAGGATTGCCCCCATGGCAACAGATGTGGGCAATAAAAGTGGCAAATATTTGTTGGAAATGAGTGTAAAAATGAAAATCAGAAGTTTTGCCTTAATTCTTCCCCATTACCTAAATTAACACTTCTAATAAATGAGCATGCACCCAGGCCCCATAGTAAGTCAAATTGCTATCAAGTAGTAGCTAGGTGCCAGTTAGGCAGTTCCTACTCAAAGCATCCCTACTTCCCACAGAATAGAAACTGCTTAGTCCCGTGTCATTCTCACAATTGTTAAATTTTATATCTGGCCAAAGTTCTAAATTAAATATCATAAATTACAGACTAAGGATAAAAACAGCCGGTATTTTATAATTATCTGTTAATAGAATTCCACTTGATAGCAAATGTGCCATGTTCATTTTTCAGTAGTGTAACACAATGTCTGATTCATAGTAAAATGTTCATCATTGCTTGCTAAAACAATGTTTAATAGATCCTTAATGGAGAATATGATTTTTTAATTTGAATTTTATATATGAAAGATTATGTTTTTAAATTATATTGCCAGGCAATTGGATTATTCATCACTAAATCAAATGTTAGCTAGTGATGTTTACTTGAATTTCTAAAGGGAATTATGGCTATACCAAGACCTCTGGTATCATGGCCAGGACAGAATTATTTCCAACACAAGTTCAGTTTGCTCCAATCAGCAGCTCTAGCTACATACCAGAGTAGTAGAATAGATACAGATGAGGAAATAGCATTCTCTGTAGGTATAACTGTGGTGGAAGTTCATTGCTGATTCATTGCATTAAAAGACATGGCAAAGCTATTAATTACCTGTCCTGCTTCTGAGCATTTTAGATGCTCACTAAAAAGAAATAACACATTCATATAGGTACACATGACATGGACCTAAGAGGAAAATCAGGACACTTGCTGTGCACAAATACTTGCCTTTCTGAGCCTCGTTACTGAAAAAAGTGCAATATATTAATAAAAATGAATAAGATGACATTTCATAATTATTGATAGAGCAAATAACAGAGGTCTATGAATATAATAGCAAAGCCTCTATATTTTAAGTGTGTTTATATTATCATAATTCAAAATGATGACTTACTAGCTAGATATAATAAAACCATAACTCACGATGCCAAATGTTAGTTAAATACTCATTGAACATATACATTTCGGCTGATGCTCAACACAACTTTGTAATAAATTATCCTAACATTTTCATGAAATAATATTTGTGGCCTTAGGAAATGATATTTTAATGAGCTCCCTAATCATTTTTGTAATTATAGAATAAAAAAGATCTTAAAGCAAGAAGAAAAGCACATGTTTTATGCAGATTTTATAAAATGAAATAATTGAAGCCTAGAAGAGTTGACAGTTGCTATAACACAAATTATAAGGGGTAGAGAGAAAAGAACTAGAATATATATACATAATATAAGCACATACCTATATAAGTTCTATTATGTGAGATTTGTAAATGTTTATTAATTTATTACTAAAACTATTGGTCTCTTGGCCTCTTTAATTCTAGTCCAAAATTGAGGGGTAGCTAATAAAAACAGGATACTTGTTATTCATTCTATATCCACATCGACATTCACCCTTCTATTTTTTTACTATCCCTATGGCATCTGAATTTAAGAGTAAAAAAAAAACCTCAATAAAAAATTCAGAATAAATTATTCCACTGAAATAATTTTATTGCTAAGAGCTCTTTGCTTTTCCAACGTATCAGCTACTTCCAAATCCATGTTTCTGAACCTATGCTCTTTGTTACCATCTGGATGTGGTAAAATATTGTGCTCATGCTATTTCTTCTGCTACATATGCTGTAAAACCAGCAAAATTATCCTATAATGCTGAATAACAAAAACTAAGTAAAAATAACTTTTGTCTAGTTGATAGATCAGTTGTGTGGAATATGTAAAAATATCTACCTGTGACTAATTCTTAAAATTTTCCGTTATTAAATATGCTGAAATTTTAAATAAAAAGCTAAGGTTTTAGTTAGCAAAGTACCTAACATAAACTGGATTATTGTAAACTTAATGATCACAATTGACTTCTCCATTATTTACACAGATCTAATTTTGTTTCTCAAACTCCTCTCTCAGAGAGCATTGAATTTTCTGACTGCCATATCAGTGAGTCATCTAACTATTTCCATTTTCTATTTAGAATTTAATCTTACAAGAGAGTCATAGAACATCTCTTAATAGCTGAGAGCATTTTGGTAAGGTGGTTAACTTATTGGTTACTATATAGGGTGCTTTGGAGAGATGAGTAAAGGAGATCAAAGGGATAAACTTGATGCATGCTGGTTTTCAATATTTTCTGTATTTTGTTTTGTTTTTGGTTTGCCAAGGACCACTGGAAGGAAAGGAATGTTGGGAAACCTAATGTGGTAACAATTGTACAATGTTGCTTTAAATGATTGTAGCATGGAATGATATGCTATATGTATTAACTCTCAATTTAAAATAAATGAATAAATTTATTAAAGTGATCAACTTCAGAAAACCAAAGTCTCAATCCTAATTAATTTATGAATTCAAGTCTGATTGACCTATGAACTCTAAGATATGTATTGATTTGGATTGGGATTAATTTCTATATTGCAATGATGAATGCCCCATTCTGTACAAGGTTTAAGTAATTTCAGATGTTTAAAGTACATTTGTAATGGTGAAAGGTCTAAGTTAAACAGAATGCTAATGTTAAATAGCATTGCAATCTTTCAGTCCAGTATAACCCAACATGTTTTTATTTGATTCGTCTGTATGATATCAATAAATATCATGCTGCTACCGATTTCATAATTACATAACTTAAGTGCTCTGTAGAAACTGTAACTTGACTATTATAACTAGAACTTGAATGAAATTAGACTTTTAATCTTCAGAATATTTACTGTGTAGTGGAAGCTTTCAGATGGGGAGGAGAAATGCCTCAGGGTTATGGTCACAAGAAACCTTGTTAATCAAGGGCAGTGCACTTCCAGGAGTTCCTAAAACCAAAATGAAGACTCAGCTTGATAGTGGGACAAGAGGAAAGTAAAAGGAAATAGATGAAAGAACAAAGAGTCAAAGGGCATTTATAGAGGTCTAAATACAGGTATGTACATGTCAATATATTTATGTATGAGGATCAGAAAACAGATCTATGTACTTATATCTATAGGCTTAGTATTTAGGTAGCAGATGGACATTGGACCTCCAAACAACTATTCTCTCAATGCAAGAACACTTTGTTCTATGAAACTGGCATTCCATGATGTTCACCTTCCCAACACAATCACTGAAGACAAAGCGGGCGCATAAGCCAATGTGGTGAAGAAAGCTGATAGTGTCCAGCTATCAAAAGATATAACATCAGGAGTCTTAAAGGCTTGAAGATAAACAAGCAGCCATCTAGCTCAGAAGCAACAAAGCCCACATGGAAGAAGTATGCCAACATATGTGATCATGAGATGTCAAAGGGATCAGATATGAGGCATCAAAGAACAAAATATCAAATCACTGCTAATGATGGGGAGTATAGATTGGGGACCCAAGACACATCTGTGGGCAACTGGACATCCTATTACAGGAGCATTGTGGGGAGGAGACAGTCAGTCAGGGTGCAGTGTAGCAACGATGAAATATACAACTTTCATCTAGTTCTTATATGTTTCTTCCCCCCTCCCCCACTACCATGATCCCAATTCTACCTTACCAATTTGGCTAGACCAGAGGGTGTACACTGGTATAGATAGAAACTAGAAACAGAGAACCCAAGACAGATAATCCCTTCAGAATCAGTGCTGAGAGTGATGATTCCAGAAGAGTGGAAGGAGGGTGGGATAGGAAAAAGGGAACCGATTACAAACCTCCTCCATGGGGGATGGACAACAGAAAAGTGGATGAAGGGCAACATTGGACAGTGTAAGATATTACACAATGACAATAAATTATAAACTATCAAGGACTCATTAGAGAAGGAAGTGTGGGGAGGGAGTAGAAAGAATGAGGAGCTGATACCAAGGGCTCAAGTAGAAAGCAAATATTTTAAGAATGATGAGGGCAACAAATGTACAGATGTAGTACACAATGGATGGATAGATGGATGGTGAAAAGAGTTGTAGGAACCCCCAATTTAAAGAAAGAGGAGCTCCAGGACTTCAAGGGCTCAAGTAAAAAGAAAATGTTTTGGAAATGATGATGGCAACATATGTACAAATGTGCTTTATACAATTGATGTATGGATTATTATAAGAGCCCCCAATAAAATAATTTTTAAGGCATTGGGATGGTATTCAGCCTGTAAATTGGGTCACAGTCCTATGGCATCCTCTATAGGGTGTGGCCTTCAAATAAGAAGAGCTTCTTCCTTCTCTGCTTTCACCTTCGGACTAACTGACCATGCTTGCTACCAGAGCCCTCGGATACTACCACGGCCATTAGATCCACACCACCCACTGGCCTGTGATCTTCCTGCATGCTGCATCATTGCACGTGCCTTTGTGAGTTTGAACAGGTACATATAGACTTGTTTCACACATATAGATTTGAGTTGGACAGAGCTTGTATTTCTGTATATAAAACTTTTTCTTTCATATATTTAAATTTCACTAGATTTGTTTCCCTATCAATCTAACACGCAACATGATGTAAAGAAGACCAAAATCCTTATAATGTGATCAATAAGTAATAACATGATAAATGGAGAAGTGGCTGGATCTGTCAAGGAATTTTGTCTTGTTTGAATCCACAGTCAATGCTCATGGAAGCAGCCGCCAAGAGATGCAAAGATATGTTGTGTTTGAACCTCTTTAATGCATTGAAAATCAAGGATGCTACTTGGAGGATTAAGGTGTGCCTGACCCCATCTGTGGTGTTTCCAATAGGCTTATATACATGTGAATCTTGGACAATGAATAAGGAAGATTGAAGAAGACTTAATTATGGTGCAGGCAAAAAATATTGAAAATACAAAGGACTGTCTAAATAGATTATCAAATGGACAAATAAATCTTTATTGTAGGAAGCATAGCCAGAGAGTTCTTGAAAGCTAGGATTGTGAGACTTTGTCTTACATAGTTTAGACATTTGCCAGGAGACCAGTACCTTGACAAAGACATCATGTTTGGTAAAGTAGGTGGGAGCCAAAAAGATTAATACATTCAAACAGATGAATGACTAAATGGCTGCAACAATGGTCTTAAGTGCAAGAACAATGATTAGAATGGCCCAGTGTTTCATTCTGTTCTAAATTGGGGACAATTCTATGCCACCTAAAAACAACAGCAACATGCATGGAAAACCAATGGCCAATATCTTACTAAATAGGAATAAGCTAAAAGAATTCTCCTTATGAACACGAACTAGACAGGGATGCTTTTTTCTATTTTTCCAAATTTCATTTTACTGGGGGCTCTTATAGCTCTTATCACAATCAATACATATTTCTATTGTGTCAAACACATTGGTACATATGTTTCCATTAACTTTTTCAAAATATTTTCTTTCTACTTGAGCCCTTGGAATCAGCTATTCATTTCCCCCTCCTTCCCCCATGTCCCCTTGAAAATTTATAAATTATTCTTTTTTTGTCATGTTTACACTGACTACTATCTCATTTCATCCACTCTTCTGCTGTCTGTCACCTTGGGAGGGCGATCATAAATTGATCATTGTGATTGGTCCTCCCTTACTCCCCTCTCCCCACATCTACCCTCCTATAATTGTTGCTCTCCTTATTGGTCCTGCAGGTCTTATCTGTTTTGGATTTCCTGTACTGTGAGTGCTTATCTGTATCAGTATACATGTTCTGATCTATCCATATTTAAGATAGAATTGGAGTCATGGTAGTTGAGAGGAAGCAATGAAGACCTAGAGCAAGGTTGTGTGTCTGTCAGTGCTATGCTGCACCCTGACTGGCATTTTTCTTCCTTTAGGTCCTTCTGACAAGGGGCATCCAATGGGCTCTCAGTTTTCACTTGGCCCTCCCTCTCATTTGCATTGATGTTTTTTACTTGTTTGTTTATTTTGGTTTGAGTTTTTGATGCCTGATCCCTGATCCCATCAATGGGCCAGAGTGCTTCTTCCATGTGGGTTTTGTTGGTTCTCAGTTATATGGCCACTTCTTTATCTTCAAGCCTTTTAGACCTCAGATGTTATATCATTTGATAGGTGGGCACTATCTGATTTCTTCACCACATTTGTTTATGCACACATTTTGTCTTCAGCAATCACGTCAGGAAAGGGGAACATCACAGAATGCCCTGTTAGTAGAACAAATTGTTCTTGTATTGAGGAAGTACTTGAGTTGAGGTCTAATGTCTATCTGCTACTATAGTACTTTATAAATAAATATATGTGCATAGATCTATGTGTCCTCTGTGGCAGTTACATAATCTGGTGTATTTGGAACTTGAGATAATTAAGAATGAAGGGGTGGCTTCTACTCTATCAATTGGGTCATAGCAATGAGGCCTTTGTGTGGCCATGGGCTTCTCCCAAGAATTCTGGGAAATCTGGTAATTCCTCCTTGGAAGTCAGAGACAACCTCTCTCTCTCTCTGCTCACTTCCAGTGAGATACCTCTGAGGAGAAGTCACAGGGACCTACCCTGGTACAGCCAGAACCCTGGTCGTGCAGAAGCCACATGGAGACTCCTGCCAGCAGTGAGATGCTTACAACATCACTGGATCTACAAGACTTTGACCCACGGGCTTGTGATCTTCCTGAATTTGGCATCATTGCATGTGTTTCATGAATCTGAAGAGGACTTTATAGATTGGTATTGAACATGTGGAATGATATCGTATTTATGGACTTGATCTGGACTGGGAGGGGATTTTTTTCATCTATCTGACTGCTCTTGTATATAAACCTCTTTCTTATAGATAAATGAGTTTCTATGTTTTTTTCTCTAGTCTACCAGACCAGCACACCCTATCATCATATATATAAATGTATTCACATACATACATGCCTGTATTTAGACCTATATAAATATCCTTTGCCTCCCAGTTCTTTCAGCTATCTCCTTTTTGTTTTCTCTAGTCCATCTATCATGTTTAGCTTTCATTTGCATTTTGGTAATCGCCTTGGGCTACATTGCCCTTGATTAAGCCCCCACAACCCCAAGAATCCTATGCCCTCGTCACCATCAACTGTTTAGCTTACTTATTCTTCCCTTGTCCCTGGGTTTATTGGCACTTCATTCCATTTCCCCCATCTCCCCCTCTCTCGTGTCCCTCTGGAACCATCAGTCCCATTGTTCTCTCCTCCAGATTGTTCATCCACCTATCTTGTCCAGATAGAGAGATAAATATAGAAAATACTATGTGCAAAAACAAAACAAAGCAAAACATAACTGTGTCAGTCTGGGTAGACTAGAGGAACAAATTTCAAAGACATGCACATGGATATACGGAATGGGTTTATATTCAAGTGGAACAGGACATTGAGAAAACATCCCAGCCCAGCCCAGCTCAAAGTCACAAGTCCGATATTAACCCATATGCCCGAAATCAGTCCATAAAGTCTCCTTCTGACTCATGAAGTCACAGGTCAGTGGGTGCAGAGTCCCAGCACCAACAGGGGTCTCCCCATGACTCCTCGCTTCCAGGGCTCAGGGCCAATCAACAGCATCCCGTGGTGGCAGAAGCAACTCATCACTGGCGGAAGCCTCCATGTGGCTGTCCCAGCCTCAGAGGACGGCTCCAACAGGGCAACGCCATGTGGTCTCTCCACCGGCTACTCCAGCCTCCCAGACAACGCCATTCTGTGTTGCCTGTGATTAATCATCTCTGAGACTAACTCCCAATAACTGGGGAAGATAGCTTCTCATCTTCACGAGGGAAATATCGCGAGATATCCCAGAAGTCTCAGGAGAAAGCCTTGCCCACATAGAGGCCTCATTGGCTACTCAAAGGCTATCTCCAGATTAACAGGCGACTCCACCCCTACATTTCAATTATAAAATTAACATAAGCACATGACTGCCACAATAACAAAAAAAGAAGACAAAAAATAAATCAACCACAGATAATACAACCAAACAAGAAATAAAGAAAAAACAATAGCAAAAACTGAAAACCCTTCAAACAGTTCCACAACTGTCCATTTTCCCATTGAGTCTGCTGGGGTGCCACAACTTGACCTCACCGTCTACATTTGGCATTTCTTGGGGACTCTGTTGCTTTGTTCCCCTAGCTCCTCCTCTGTGCATCCTTAGTGTTTCACCCTGGTGCGGTGGTGTCAGCATGCTTTTTATCACCCGACTAATTCAATTTTGTCCTGGAAATCTTTGCCAGGACTATTAGACAAGAAAAATAAACAAAAAGCAACTCTATTGGCAAGTAAGTAAAGTCCTACCTAATCGCATATTTTATGATTCTATACATAGAAATCCTCAGCTACTTGAGATGAAAGTTGTGGGCAATAATTGAAAGATTCAGGGATAAGGCAGGCAGAAGAACAGCAATCAAGAAATCAACTGAATTCCTGTATCCTAATGAAGAGTGCTCTGCAGATGAAATTAATAAAACAATATCATTTATAATAGCCACTGAAAGATGAAATACTCAGGAATAAACCTAACTAAGGAACCAAAATTGAAATATAAGAGAACTAAACATGAACAACAAAAATAACTAAAGAAAGGCTGAGCCCCGGTGGCGGAAGTGGTTGAGTGCGGAACTGCAGCCCGCAGGCTTGGCGGTTCAAATCCAGCGGTGGCTAGGTAGCGCCCACGACCACCAGAGGCAGTGATGTCCACAAAAAAAATAATAATAATAACTAAAGAAAACCTACATAAATAAAACAATAGTGCATGCTCATGCAAAAATATCAGTATTATCCCAAACAATATGTTAATATAATTCCCTTTATTATTCTAGCATCATTTTTTATAGAGATGTCTAAAGTTATCACCAAACTTCTGTGGAGTGGATTTAGACCCAAATAAGCAAAATCTACTTAAGAACAATGTAGAAAGTTCAAAGCTTAATAAATAGCAACAATAGTCAAAACGGCATGGTACTGGCTTGGAGTTATCTAGGTAGAACAGTGGAACAGAGTAGATAACCCAGAAATGAATGCATCCACCTACAGACAACTGATTTTTTAAAAATGTCAACATGTGCTTAATGAGGATGAGATAGTCTCTTCAACAGATCATGCTGGAAAAATTGGAGAATGAAACAGGGATTGTACCCATTCCATATACAGAAACAAACATAGGAGTAATTAAAAGTCTAAGTGCAAGTATTAAAACTAAAAATATCATCAATGAAAAAATAGGGGCAAATTTAAGGGTTCTAATTCATGGCACAAACACACTATCAAACATAATGAAAAACACGTAGCAGAAGATAAAATAGATGAAGTGTCAATAAAACTGTTAGAAAACAAAACAAAAAAGATGACTATGACATACTAAAAACAGGAAACATATACTTCAAAAGATTTCATGAACATGAAAAGAGAGACCACAGACTGGGAAAAAGTTATTGGTGATGTCATATTGGACAAGGGACCAATCTCTAAAATCTATATAAAACTGCAACAGAAAAGAGAGTGGGGGAAGACATAAGACAGTATAAGATATGACAAAACAATAATAATTTATAAATTATCAAGGTTCATGAGGGAGAGGGGACCGGGAGGGAAGGGAAAATGAGGAGCTGATATCAAGGGCTTAAGTAGAAAATAAATGTTTTTTTGGGTTTTGTTTTTGTTTCTTGTTTTTTGGGCATCACTGCCCTCTGGTGGTGGGAGTAGGAGGCCCAGCCTTTGCTCCTGTGGAGACGCTGCTGGAATTGAACCTCCATCGCAGTGGGCCGCAGTCCCGCGCACAACCACTATGCCACCAGGGCTCAGCCCAAAAACAAATGTTTTGAGAAGGATGATGGCAACAAATTCACAAATGTGCTTGACACAATGGATGAATGGATTGTCACAAGCATTGTGGGAGGCCCCAATAAAATGATTTTTTAAAAGTCCTGCAACACCTCGATATAAAAAAGATCAATAATCCACCTTTGCTATTTTTTAAAAGGTAGAGGACATGAACAGATATTTCCCCAAAGAAGATATCTGGGCAGTCAAAAAACATGAAATACTTGCAATCACAAGCAAGTTTTGAGATGCAAATCAACACTACATTGAATTACTATCTAAGATCAGTATTTATATTCAAGTTAATAAAACACAAAGCAAAAATTGTTAGTTCTGAAATAGTGTGAAGAGATTACAAGTCACATACACTGCTGGGGAGACTTTCAAAATGTACAACCGCTGTGGAAAGCTACATGGTACTTCCTCAAGCAACTGGGGATAGAAATACTATAGTACTCAGCAACCTCTCTATTTGGTATATAACATAAAGAAATAAGCATTTCAGAATGAACAGATAAATGGCTATCCATGTTTATCGTGACATTATTAACAATAACAAGAAAATGGAAATAACCAAAATGCCCATCAGTAGAGTAATGTATAAATAAACTTTGGTATATACACAATGAAATACCACTAAAGAATAATGATAAAGCTGTGAAATACCTCGTGACATTCATGAATTTGGAGGACAGTGTGCTGAGTAAAAATATTGTATGAAGTCACTGTTATAAAAGAAAATTTTAGGATATAAGTCCTTATGCCCAAATAAGCAGATGCTAATACCTGCTTGGAGTGAAGGGAGAAAGAGAGAGAAGGGAGAGAAATAACATAGCGTATGCTAGAATGACTAATTGGGTGAGGGGAAAGAAAATATTCTAGAAGCTAGAGGAGAGAAAAAGTGGTGGTATGGGGACAGAGTTTGATAAATTGAGAGGTTTGATAAATCATCTGGAAAAGGTAGTCAAGTGAACATAAATGTAGTTCAATCATTCAACACCATGAGAGACCCACACAAAAGAATGATCAGGTCACTGCAATTTCAGAGAAGGATCTGAATGCTAAGTAAACTTAAATTTCCAAATCTCAAGGACTCTGGGAACAAGCAGAAAAATGGAAGGTATGGCAAGACATCCAGTTCTCGTCCTATACCCTAAACCCCGGGTAGACCAGTCAAATGGCCAAACACCCTACAGCAGTGTCCCAGGTAGGTCCCTTGCCCCAACTGAGTGTCCCTTCAAGGAAATATGCAGCTGGAAAAAGTGGGAAGAATCTACTCATGCAGTCCTTTTTAATTCCCATTAATTTCCCCTTCTCTTCCACTTTGTTTGGTTAAGAATAGTCTATTTTTCTTTTGTCTTAGCATTTCTTTTTTCTTCTTTTCTCAACTATTATTGTTATTCTTTGTTATTCTTTCCTTTTTCCTCTTTCAATTGTTTGCTTTAGTTTTCTCTCTAAGTTTTCTCTTTTATTTTCCATTATCCCTTTCCAATACTAGTCAAAGACAATTACTCTCATACAACCCAACAATATTCCCTATCTTCATATCTGTACTATGTTACCATGCAGAAAGCAGTCAATATTGGTCCACAAGCGAACAAAACAAAGCAAAAAACTAGAAGGGTAGTGCAAACAAGTGGACAACTCCCCATTCAAAGGCATTTTCTGAAAAATAAAAAGCTACCATAAAATAATTCAAAATTATTTTTAGTTATTTCCAATCAATAAAGAGTTGAACAGAACAACAGAAAAATATAGAAGAAAAAACTCATGAGAAAAACACCAACCAGAAATCCATAAAATCAATACTAATATAACAGAATGACAAAACTCCAAAAGAATAGAGTAACAGAATTGAAGAAATTAAAAGATGGATTAGTAGGCTGGAAGAAAAAGCTCTGATCCATGAGAGTTACATTAAAAACAGAGGAACCTAAAGAAGTCCTAAAAATTATGTAGAGAATTATCGAGGAATATTTTCTGTCTCATTGAGATTCAAGAGCAGGGAGTAACAAAAAATGCACAGAGAAGATGGTACAATAAATCCTGGGACAAAATAATACCAAAACTTCCCTATCAGCAAAAAAGAGATGAAAATAGAATTTGAGAGAACTCCAAAAAGATATATTCCAAAGGAAAACATTATAACCTACAATAATCAAACTTCCCAATAATAATGACAAAGGGAGATTCTAGAGAACAGCATGGGAAAAAAGAATAGTCATCTATAAATGGAGACCAATATGAATATGCTAATCATTGTAGTTGGATTATGCAGGCAATACAAAAATGGAATGAGGTATATAAAACCTTGAAAGATAAAATCCTGACAGCCATGAGTCTTATTTCCAGCAAAATTAACACTCAAACATGAGAGAGAAATAAGTATATTTCCAGACAAAAAAATTAAAGGATCTTGTAAAAATGAAACCAGCATTATATATTATAAAACTAAGGAAATTACTTTGGAGAGATAATCAACAAAAATAGCAGACAAATGAGATCAACATATAGGACAACTCTACTCAGAAATCAACACATTGAAAGAAGTATTCAAAGCACAGAAATGCAGAAGAATTTTTTTTTTTTTAGGCATCACTGCCCTGGTGGTGGGAGTAGGAGGCCCAACCTTTGCTCCTGTGAGCGGGAATTGAACCTCCATCCCAGTGGGCTGCAGTCCCGCGCACAACCACTACGCCACCGGGGCTCAGCCCTAGAAGAATTTTTTTTAATGACGTCAAACACACACACAAACACACATCAGAATAACAATAACAAATCCACACATATCAATAGCAATAATGAATGTTAATGAATTAAATGTAGCAGTCAAGAGTCTAAGAGTAGCAGATGGAATAAGAAAACATCAATATAAACATATTTTAGACAAAAAGATGAAAATAAAAGAATGAAAAATATATCAAGCTAATAGCAATAAAAAATGTCCAGGGATGACAACAAAAATTTCTGATAAAATAGATTTCAAGACAAAAATATATCATTCTAGATGAAGAAGAGCACTACTACTGAAAACAACAGACATATCCACCAATAGATTAATAGATATATTGAGATACATTCATAAAATGGGGTAATACCTTGGCTTGAGCCAGGCATATTTTAGTACTCCACATAAGGACCTTACTTATCAATACTTTAAAGAGGTCTTATGCAATAGATAACCAAATATAATGTATCTTTTGAGTTTTTAATTGCTGCTTCCATGAGCATTGATTATTGAGCCAAACAAGACAAAATCTTTGATTTCAACTTTTTCTCCATTTATCATGACCTATTGGTTCAATTGTGAGGATTTTAGTTTTTAAATTGAGTTGTTAGCCATACTGAAGGCTGCAGTGCTCTTTATCTTCATCAGCAGATGCTTTAAGTTCTTCTCATATTCAGCAAGCAAGATTGCATCATCTACATTTTACATTTATAGCCTTCTTCCAATCCTGATGCTGCATACTTCTGCTTCTAATCCAGCTTCTCTGATGACAGGATACGACCCTGATGCATACCTTTCCTGATTTCAAACCATGCAGCACCCCTTGTTCTGCTGGCACAAAAGCCTCTTGGTCCATATACAAACTCTGTATGAGCACAACTATGTGTTCTGGAGTTCTCATTCATCTCAAATTTACCTATAGTTTGATAGGATTCACACTGTTAAATGCCTTTTGATAGTCAATGAAGCACAAGTAAATCTCTTCCTGGTATTCTGCACTTTCAGTCAAAATCCATTTGACATCAGGAATGATATCTCTTGTTCCAAATTCTCTTCTGAATCTACCCAAAACCTCTAGCAAATCCCTGTGAATGCACTGCTGCAACTGCTGTTGGATGTCCTTCAGCAAAATTTAATGTGCATGATTGGAGCAAGTAACATACCCCAGAGGGACTCCAATGAGACAAGCGAAGAGGGAACATGGATAATACTTTACACTTCCAGACAGCAAGTTTCTTCGCATAAGGATAAGTAGATACTGGTTTATTAGGAAAACAAGATGCAGTCTGACACTAGATGCCTTTTTAACATCAGTCCTTGGCATATGCCAGGAAGGACAAATCACAAACTCTCCTGATTTTTCCCAGTCCAAGGGATAGGTGGAGTGGCTGACAGACCTGACTGGAAGAGCATAGCTCTATAGGACAAACCTGGTATAGATATAAGCACAAATAGACTT